>WBNO01030641.1:34445-74601 GCA_013400575.1 Peucedramus taeniatus
TATTATAATAAATTTTTTTATAATATAATATAATGAATATAGTATAATATAATATAATGTGTATATATATATATCCTATTTATTATATTACTTAGCTTATTTATCTTATTTCCCCCTCAGACATAACCCGTGAGATGTCATTTTCTAATTTCTCAGCATAACCTTAGGGGATTGCAAGGAACCAAACTCGCAGGATGGCAGAAGCTGCAGTAGCAGGAATATTTTTATGACTAGAGCGAAGTCACTTCGCAATTATTTGCATCACGCTGTAAACCCCGATTTCCTCAAACGTCTTTTCATGTCTTTGCAACATCAGAGACCTAGTTTGGTAGTGTTATACAGCAAGTATATCACACTGCAGTGACATTTAAAACAGAATTTCTAAAAAAAAAAAAAAAAAAACAAAGAAGATGCTTTGCTATTAGTAATATACCTTCACCAACCAAAAATCATCAGATTTTCTGCAAAAGCTAAGGTTAGGTTTAGGTTTTCTTCAGTGGATTGAAAGACAAGTTGTTCTAGAGGCAAGTTCAAAGCAGAAACCTGATTTGGGTGCTTTAATTCTTCCCTGTAGGGACTCTTTTTCTATATCACCCTTCATTTTTTCCTGGTTCTTGACCTTCACTCTCTCATTCAATGATTTCCCTCGGACTTGGTGTCCTCCCTTCCCTCTAAAACCCAGGTTCTGCAATTCAGCTACACAGATCAAGTATCTAGAACATGCATGTTTTAATCCTGACCTTTTCACAAAAATTAGTCAGCTTTGCCAACTAGACAAAGCAATTTCTTACCTGAATTGGCAAAATTTTGCTATTCCATAATTCTTAAATATTCTTGATAATTTCTGTGGCTTTTTTTTTTTTGCAATTACTGGTTTTATGCTTATTTATATTAGACCTACAAAGACTATAAGAATGAATTGAAAAAATTCTAAAGAGAGGTTTGAAAATTTGTGGAGATTGTTAAGTCCAAACCAAGTCATAATATCCCAAATGTATTATTGTTTCTTAAGGAAGATCAGGAATATGGGAGTTTGTATTTATTTATTTTTCATCTGGCATATTTTATCATGAACCTGGGTGCACTCAAATGCATGCTGACTATTGTCAGGCATAACAGACATTTCCACACATCTTTTAAAAAGGTAGTTAATACAGTGATGCTACCTTTGGTAACATCATGTTTTGGATAAGGCACATTTAAAAGTACGAATGAGAAACACAGAGTGTGACTCAGCATAATTAAGAATCTCTTGGATTTACTGCACTAAGGCATAGGTTAAACCAAGCAGGAAACCTACACAGCTTTTACAAGGAGGACTGCATAGTTTTCTCCTGATTTTTGTGAATATAGGGAAGGGAAGAAGTGAGCTCTGTTGACTGCTCAGGGTGAGATCAATCTGGTTAAAATTTTCAGGCCCCAGATTAAGAAAGAGGAGCAGCTATATAGTGGGCCAGGGAGATTAATGTCCTACAGTGTAAGCAGAAATTGGATTAGTTTAATGATAAAGCATATGGGCTACTCATCTGATGATGTAAAAGTCATTTGGGAAGGAAGGGGGGTGGGTGTTAAAAGTTTCCCAGCAGACTTTTAGCTTGCTAGCAGTATCACCATTTATGTTGTGCAGGCTACTTGTTGTCTAAGAAAAGATGAGAGAAACTCACTGAGGCCTGGACTTTGTTGTCCATGTTTCTCCCTAAGACAGTTTCCAGAGTAGCAGCCTTTAAGTTCCCTGAAAGCACATTTATCCAGGGTGGAGTGATATGGGCAGCACCCAGGCACCTTCCTGTGCCTTACCTCCCCAACATTCAGCAGGTCAGCCTCTAAAAGAAGAAAATACTGCTGCTATCTCCCTCCTTCTCTTAAGATAAGCACTATAGCAGTGGAGAAGGGATTTGCACTCAATTGAATGTTCTTGAAGTCTGTAAAACTTGTTTTCCATATCAGAGTCTGGGGAACAGCCAGCAAGACTAACAGTGTTGAGAGGCATGAATGGCATTTGCTTTGTTCACTTTAGGTCACAGCTGAAGCTCAGAGCATTTTAAATTTAAGGCCCTACACTAATTGTGTGGCACATGGAAAGGAGAGAGAAGTATTAGGGACATGTGTATAGAAGTTGTTTTAGGTTGCTTCCTGTCAGGTACCATGTGAAGAGTACCACAGGGAAAGGCAGGTCCCAGCAGACAGCGTGGAGTTTTCTGATACCAAGTGGCACCGACTGGTTGATAACCCTGCCATGGCTTTTAATTTAATTAATGCTACATCCCAGAACCTTCATGTCTTTGTCTGGCCTTGTCTCAAGGCTCCAGATTTCTGCTCAAGCTGTACGTGGTAATACAGGTAATGTGAGTGCAAGGGGCATTGGAGAGCATTTGCTTCTCCTGTTCCTGATATCTGTCCCTTCATTGGAGTCATGGAGTTGTGCCTTACATTGCAACACACTTGAGTTGACCTTAATACCGCCTGTCTCTGCTCAAATGTGGCCTTCATTCTGTACATTGAGGTGGACTTTTAGATTTGTAAGAGCAATGCTGCTAGTGGGTAAAGTCAAAGCTGTCTTTTTAATTCCAGTCCTGCTGGTGAAGAATTCAGTTGGGGCAGGGTTGTACAATGTGTCCTCCCTTTGATCCAAACGCTGTCTGCTTTAGATCCTGATGCCTCCAAGGTACAACAAGTGTTTAGAGTAACATTAAAGAGAAATCTATAAACTAAGGCATGTAAGAGATTTAGAGAGAAGTAAAGCATAAATATAAAAACCTTATGCTTGACATCTGATATTAATTTTTTAAATTGTGAAAGTCTATAACTCCTTGTACATGTGTATCCTGGATAACTAATTAAATGTGGGATTTAATGAAGGAAAAATAAAAACTGAGTCAAAAATCCCATGTCTTGAAGCTGGCAGCACAGCACACCACGATTCCATGGTAATTACAGGTGTGTGGCTCCTGAATACTACAAATACCTCAGATGGCAGAAGGAATTTCTATTGCATTCAAATTTCATGAAGTGCACTTGAGAAAGCAGAGGTCCAGGACTTAAATGCTTTAGTTCACTATTATCTCTGCAATCTGGTTTAGGTAGTTTCAATTTTTTATCTAAACAAGCGCCAAATTCTACGAGTGAGATTCTGTGCTGTACCAGCTCATCATCCAGGCTGAAAAAGGTCTGAAGTAATTTAAAAATGTCTTTGAACTTGGGTAGGCATAGTGCGATTCTTTAGCTAATTTTTAGAAGCTGACAGTCTCTCTCCTGCCTCCTCTCCCTCTCTGTCTTCTTTCTCCATCACCCACTCCACCAGCGGGCATGCAGTCTCCTGATTTACTTATGCAAACCACAGTGTGCCTTTTCTTCCCAAGGCTTTTTGATTTTGCCTCATCCATTCCTGGAAAATAATAAAGAAAAAGAAAGTTATGATGATGGTAATGATGATGATGATGCCTGTATTTCTTTTTTGCAGATCATTTTTACTAGATTCCTAAAAGCACAGAGTTAAGGGCTGAAATCTAAATCAATGAAATTATAGATTGCAAAAGATGCTTCCCTACATTCAGTACATTTGTTAATCACTGCAAATTGTTCCTTACAGTAATTTATCTCAGGAATTGTCTGAACCTCCATTATTCTGAGTAAAACCATTTCTAAGAAAAAATAAAATAATACCAGCCTTATGTCAGTATTTGTGAAATGAGTTTATCTCCCTCTCTTTCAGCACCTCTCTCCATTTTTGCCTTCTATTTGAGAAAATAGTAAGTGAAGGCACTGATAATTTTATCTTCCCCAGTCTTCACAGTCACAACAGTAAAATTCCATCAAACAAACATTTATTTTTCTTTAATGATTCTGACAACTGGAAAAATAACCCTGTCTTACAGAACTAGGATATTTTAGCTTTACAGTGACCTTAAGGAGCTGATGAGTAAATAGAACATGTTTGATACCTGTTCCTGCTAGATAGGGCTGTTGGACCTGACAGCAGCAGGATTGTCTTGTTTGTTTTTTTAAAAGGCTAATGGATATCCTATAGTGTTTGTGTATATTTGTGCAGGAGAATGTCTCTTCTGAGTAATCTACATACACAGACTTGCAAACCTGGTGACAACATTTATCAGCACTGACACTACACATTGCAATGACAACACCCAGGGCAGAATAAGGCCCAGTTGCTACCTCAGAATCTTTATTTTTATTTAACAGAATGCAAGTATTGTTAGCATTTCTTCCTAAAAGCCCAATGCAGTCTCCACTGAATTGCCAGATTACCCTGAAACAACAATGGAAAAGCACTGGTTCTCTGAATATCAATGGAGGTTAAAGCTGTGATATTGGTCCACCAAGAACACTGGACCAGGAGTTCATATGTATGACAGAACTCAGAAAATAATCACTGTCTACAGCCAGATTAAAAATGAAATTAGTAACATCCATGGACAAGACCTTTAGATGGTGTAAATCTAAATAGTTTCAGTAAATTCAATTTCTGACGAATTAAAATTTTATCTTTTGGGTTCACATAGAACTGGAGAATAACCTTATTTCCCTAGTAAATGCAAAGAATAACAGAATTCTCTGGCTTTGTTTGTTTCTAACGTAATTTACACTGTACACATACCTACCCTGTAAGATTTCTTGCACTGCATATTCTTTCTGTTAATCTGCTATGTATGGCATTGGAAATACCGTATATAATTACTCTTTATACAAATATAGGAATAATATCCTTAGAAAAACTACATTTGAGGTTGTTTGACATACTAATCTAGCAAGATACAGCATTCCAATAGGCTCTTTTATTTCCCAAGTAAACAATTTTAATTTTATTTATCAAGACGCTCAAAGAAAATAAATGCTATACAAAGGCATAATTCTTCTGGGAATGCACCATGGTTTTAATTTTTTTTTCTGTGAATGCAATAAAAAACTCAATCCTCAAAAGTCAAATAATTCTTTCAAAAGAATTATTTTTCTTTCAAACGGACTTGTATTTTTTCCAGGTCAAAAACAGGGCTCACATGTTCTGACCACAGTTCTTCTGCCATCAGTTCTCTTTCTAGGCATGGGCATTCATGAATGTGTATATTTCCCTGTTGGGAAAAATGAGCTCAGTAACTGTCTGGTACAAAGGTGAAATAAAATATTTCCTCCACACATTGAGATTTTCAAGTGAAAAAAAAAAACAAAAAACCAAAAACCAAAAAACATGAGAGTAAAGGATAATTCACGTCCATGGGAAACTGTGCTAAATTAAAAAAGGAAAATTTCCTTCCTTTCTAGAGAGAGTGAGAGAGAGAGAGAACCCAAAGACAGGCTAAAGGTGCCTATGACTGAATGTTACCCAGTCGGTTAAAATCATCTTGTGTTCATATTTATAATATCAGTATAGTTATATATAAAATGGACACATAATTGTACCTCTTCTCCAGACAAACATGCTTCTTTTTTCAGACACAGGACTCCCAGTAGGTTGAGTAGAGACAAAATACTCATTTCTAAATGAGCACTTCTCACAGCAATGGTGAATTGTTAGCAGTCAAGGTTTAACTCCCTAAGTTTTTAATGAAGGCTAGTTTAGCATAAACCAAACAACATGTAAGCTAAAATAATTCCACTTTTTTCCCTCCAGACGTTTCCGCAGACAAGACGTTCGGCATGGAAACGCCGCGCAGCAGTGCTTTGGCCAGCAGTTCATTGGTAATCTATTCACTCATGTACAAATGCTTGTAAAGGTCTGGAACAGCCAGCACAGAGTTTGCCAAGAGCATGAGCCACACCATGATCTCACCTGCTGTTTTTCACTGGCATGTTCCTATAATGTTGTAAGAGCCATGGGGCTGAGCCCCTGCCGTCCAGGTCTAAGGGTGACTGTCTCAGTGGCAGGTCAGGTGCATCCCAAAAGGTTCATGGGGTACTGCAGCACTGACATTCAGGTTAAAGATATGGAGAATGCATCCCAATGGCTCCTAACAGAAAAAAAAAAAAAGCAGAAAGATGAGGCAGGGGTGAGAAATAATGGAGCTGTATCCTGAAATGTGTATGAAATAGTCAGGACACTTAGAATTTAAGCACAGGCATGAGCAGTGACATGACAGAATAAAAATGTGCATTTATGATCAAGTTTTCTCTTAAAAAAAAAGCTAAGATAGAGTACTGTTATCCAAACCTTCAAAAGTGAAGATTTCAAACATGAGTATTGGGAATAGCAAAGCAGAAAGAAAACAATTTCCTGGAAATCCTCTGTATTTTGCAGGATAATATACAATACATTTATAGAAGAAAAAAAAAGGTTCTTCTAGAATGATACCCAGAGAAACACTATTTAAAATATTTACATATATATATACATGTATATTTTATCAGAGAAATCTTCATTAAAATTGAAGTCTTTTTGAGAATATTGTACATTTTGGTAAAGTNGTATACATGTATATTTTATCAGAAAATATAAAGCTTCATTAAAAGAAAGAAAGCTTCATTAAAGCTTTCTTTAAAGCTTTAAGAGAAAGCTTCATTAAAATTGAAGTCTTTTGGAGAATATTGTACATTTTGGTAAAGTACATTCCAATATTAAGTGCTAATTCTTCCACAAGTTTTAAATACAACAGAGAAATCACAATTATATAAAACAGTGCATTTTTTAATGATATAAAACTATCTGGACTCAAGAATCTTTCTCACTATTATGGAATAAGATGATTGCATTAATGAAGCAGTTGGTTTTGTCCAGTGTAACAACTAGTTCATCCTCCTCCAGATGTTTTGTTGGACTGAAAACCAGAATTAAATTTGGATTTAATTTATTCACCTTGTTTTTATCAACATCCTTGGGCCCAAACTGTACATTCAGTTAACACATGGATATGCATAATATTGGTTAGAATATTTATAGTATCATTCTGCAAACAGTTATGTGCTGTAATTATCCCTAAAAAACTGAATTTTCAAATTATATTTAAACATGTTTTGAATCCTCCTGTTTCGCTGAGTGAAAATGAAATTAACTATTCATAAGAACCAGGCACAAGCAATTAGCAGTGTGAACGGCTGAGATCTGTTTCTCTGTAATCTTAGGTGAGTCACAGCAGAATTTTTCAGATGCTGTGAAAGCCTGGGATGATGGGAAAATTCGTTTAGCAGGTCAGACCTCCCTTAGACATCACTTTCCAGTCACTGTCTGGTTGGATCTGAATTAAGCTTCACTCCTAAAAGTAAATATCCCCTGAACACGGAGTGTAACAAGTACCTGCAGTAACACATTTTTGAAACATTTATTTCCCTTCCAGGTGAAGTTCTGGAGAAGACTGAGGAGCGACTTGTTTATGGAATAGAGTACAACAGCACCCTTCTGGAGTGCACCCCTCGGACCTTACAAGCAAAAGTAATCTGGTTTGTCCAGCGAGCACACGAAACTAAGAAGGAAGAGGTAAATAATCTTATAGACTAACTTCTTCAATAAAACAGCCTGTTGTTAGGAGCACTACATTTTCACTGAATTTCTGTCACCAGTTACTGAATTATGTATGGGTGTCAGGGAAAATCTCTATGTTCATCTGGTCTCTTGAATTAATAGACCTGAGAATTTCACCTGGTGTTTGCATTCGACATCTTGAATACAGATGTTAGACATGTAGTGAAGCTAATTCAAGATCTCAAAACAAAGGAAAATCCATCACTTCTCTTGGTGTGGTCTTGTAGGGATTAAATCTGTATGTATCATTTCCAGTGTTAGTATTGCTTAACTTCTATTCATTCTTGCTGCCTCACCCATTTATTACAGAATTTTTTGCAAATGATTATTGGATTGTCTGCCTCTTTTACATGCATTTTACCATTATGAAAGTGCATCATAAGTGCTATTGTATTTATTCCTCAATTCCTCTCTCTGATACACATCAATGTAGCTATCACTGCAGTGTAGATATGTCATTATAGGGCCTGGTAAAAAAGTCCCTATCTTTCTTATAAGCCCCCTTTAAGTATTGAAAGGTCAAAATAAGATCTTCCTGGAACTTCCTCTCCTCTAGGCTGAGCAACCCCAGCTCTCTGTTTTTTCATTGGAGAAGTGCCCCATTCCTCTCCATTTTTGTGACCCTCCAGTCCCACCCCAACAGGTCCATGTCTGCCTTGTACTGAGGATCCTAGAGCTGGATGCAGTACCCCAGGTGGGGGCTTAGCAGAGAAGAGTGGAGGGAGAGAATCAACTCCCTTGACCTGTTGGCCACACTTTTTGTACGCAGCACAGGATACAGTTGGTTTTCTACAAGTGGACATGGCCAGCTCTCATCCAGCTCCTCGTCCCTCAGTACTCCCAAGTCCTGAGTTCATTCTCTTCAGGGCTGCTTTCGATCCCTTCATCACTCAGTACTTCTGCTTAAAATCATCTTAATGTTAAATAAAAAACTGAGGATACCATTTTTCTGGCCACTCCTGCTGCTGGGTTAGACAGCTCAGTGCTCCCTGCTTGCCATCTGTGAATATCTCATAATCAATAGTGTAGCCCTCAGGAGCTGTAGGAGGAGCTCAAACAGCGGACTCAGAACTGGGGCTTTAAGATCACAGTGGTCCTGCAGTTAGATATGCAAATACATTTATGAATGTCTTCTCAAAAGCATACCAGTCCATAAGAGAATTCACAGGGATCCTTATCACAGGTGATCTGGCAAATGCCCTTTTGTTTCCATTCAGTAGATTATTTGCATATTTCTAACTGATTTCCCTCTGCAATTAAAACATGGATCTATTTGCTGCACTATATGTTCTTCCATGCGTCTTAGATTCTTTAGATTGTTCTCCATTTACAACTCAATCTCTTCTTTATTCAAGTAAATATTTTCCTTATTACAGAAAACACTGTGAATTAAAAAATTGTAGATCTCTAATCTTACTCTCAAAATTTAATATTACAGTCATGAAAGTGCAGTTCAGAAATAATTGCATTGCTTTAATGTAAAAGCAAAGGCCTGTGCTCTATAACTGCATTTTATGTGTTTTTTTTAGGTGAAGACCGATGATAGAATAATAAAAATGGACCTTGGCCTTTTATTCCTGAAGCTGCATCGACTGGATGCAGGGACTTATTTTTGTCAGACAGTGGAACACAGCATTGTTCACACTGTCAGGAAAATCACCCTGGAGATAGTCGAGGAAGAACGCGTAGATGAAATGTTCAATAAAGACTATGAGGAGGAGATCCCTCACAAAATGCCATGCCCAATGCAGAGCAGTATACCTCAGGCTTCAAAGCCATGGTATAAGGAATTTCTTCAACTGATAGGTTACAGCAACTTCCAGAGGGTGGAAGAATACTGTGAAAAAGTGTGGTGTACAGATAAGAAGAGAAAAAAGCTGAAAATGTCTCCATCCAAGTGGAAATATGCCAGCCCTCAGGAGAAGAAGACAAGGATCAGGCCAGAGCATTACCGGTTGCCCAGGAACATAGCTGACTCTTGATGGACAAAATCCATCCACTGTTTCTGAGCAAAATTTTATTTGGACTTAAGAGGGAGAAATCAGTCGTGGTTTGAGTAAATTTCACAGGTTTATATATGTAAAATATTGGGACTGAAAACAAAAATGCTATGGTAAGTTATATTGTACACTCATGATGACTGTTTAGAAGCATTTTAAACAAAATCTTCCCAACTATCTGGTTCTAAGTAACTGCAATCAGTTTTGCATTAGGGAGGACATGACAATCTTCAGATTTTGAGTGCTTGAATCAGTTTCCTGTGTGGATTGTGCTTGCGCTGTATATTGTTGCACATGATGGCATATTTAACAAATTCAAATAGCTAAACATTCACAAGTGGATGAAAAGTATAAGAGATATCTTTTCTTTGTTTCACAAATTTCTCATGCTTCTGAGAGCAGCACCTCTTAAGATCTTATTCCTTTTGATTGTGACCTGTCTGAGTTCAACACTGAGAACAATGAGTTGTGTTAATGCAGTGTACTTATACTTCTAAAGATAATGAAGGGAAATCTTATTTACTTCCTACCTTTTTTTTTTCAGCATCAGCCATTTATGAAGCACAGTGTGCTCCCACAGCTAAATATTATTGCCTAGTAACTTCATGTAAGCCACATGCATGCTGAGAACACAGACAGAATGAAATTCATCAATTTATCTACATAAGAAATTGAAATAATGGTTTGTATAGAAAACGAGTCCATCTCGTGTCTGTACATTGCCTTTGTGGTGACACAAATTAAGGCATCGCCCTCTTGTGGCAAAAGAAAGCGAAACCCGATATTTAAATTCCTTTTCTGAAGAAATATGTATGAGCAAAGTATTCCTGAGATCCCCAGCTGGTTTGCTTTCAGCAGACACCTTTAGTCTCGGTGTGCTAAAGCCACAGATTTAGAAGGCAGTGTTGCAAGTAATTTATACTGGGAAGGCAGGGTTTTAAATAGGTGATGCTTTATGTTGTTAATGTGCTTTTGGGGTAAAATGCAGTCATAAAAAGTTAGGATGCAAATTAAAACCAAAACCAGCATAATGCAGCTGTGTTTCTATAGTTTCAGGATCCGGTCCACGTAAACCTTTTTCTGATGTGTGATCTCTGTTCGAAAGGGCTGCTTTGCTCCTCTTGTGAGTGATACCAGGAAAGGAGATAAAAAGAACTAAGTTGCTTACAATCTAGATCTTTCAAGACTCACTTAAAAGCAAAAAACAAAACATATATATATATGTGTATATATATATACATACATACATACATTTTTATATATATATATATATGTATGTATACACGTCTTGCTTTAAGAAAAGCTTGCTTTAAGAAACTAGATCGAGCAGATCCAGAAAATGCAGAAAACCTAGCATTTCAATGCCCGAGAAATTTAATATTACTGTAAGAATTGGATTGGGGATTTTTTTAAATTGAAAGTTTAAAATAAGAAAGTTAAACACAAGTTAAGCATGAATACAAGTCAAATGTAAACACAGATGAGTCACAAAAGAGTTAACTCTTAAAATAAGAACATGATGCCAATAGGGGAAATGACCAAGCTGATCCAAATTTTTATGCTATGAAGAAAACATACAAAGGGTTCATCACCTACAATGATTTTCATGTAAAGTTTCAACTTCTAATCTGGGAAGGGTTGGAATTAACAGCCTGGGTAACAGAGATTTGTGGTTTTCTGTGTTACCAAAGGCAGCCATCAGTGTTTTCCAAACAGGCTGTTTGTTAGAGGAGCTCACAGCTGCTGGCACGACCAGTGAGCTTTGCTGTGCTCCTCTGGGAGCAGAGACTGACCCCGTGTTTGGAAGGAGCACATGGCACACTGTCAGCAACCAGAGTGTGAGGAAAACAGGGTTTCACCTGGTGTGGGTATGGCAGCAGATGAATCTGCATCAGCCTGTTAAGGGAATCAGTGTATCTGAGGGTTTGCACGGGGTTTAGCTACAATATCTCTCTAAGAGACGGGACCAGACACTCTGCAGATCCTTGCATGAGTACATGCAGTTGCTAGCTTTGATCTGAGACAGGAGACTGGATGAACTCATGTTTCTGGGACAGTTTAATGGAGCTTAGTTGCATGTAGGATCTCCTATTTGTTTACAACTGTATGGAAAGCACCAGCACTGAGAGTTATGGCAGAGAACACACACAGAACAAGCATCCCTGATCTGAACTTAATCCCCTCTACAAACCTCATTGACACTCTTGGTGAAAACCTTCTAAAACACTGCTGAAATCCTTCTCTGGTGAATTACAGAGTCCCCTTCTTTTAAACGACAATGGAAGTTATTTTTAAATTTTTATTAATTTGCAAGTATCTAATGGTAAATGTATCATTAATGAACTATTAGAAGGGAATTATAGCATCTCAGCCTAATGGAAAAAATATAACTTTGTGTCTCATTCTCTGAGATTTAAGGGGAAATCGTGTTATATGGAAATCAGGATTCTTGATTTAATATGAGAGTGTATATTTTTAGCTACCCATCCCTTTAGTGTTTTCATGTGGAGAATTGCATTAATTCTTTATTTTCCTTTAAAAACTTAAATTTTTAGCTTACACCTTGCTCCTTTCATGGTTGCAATGCCTGTGAGAATTCAGAACTACAAGGTCTTGTTCAAAGAGTGCTCTGACATCTACGGAAGAAGAGAAAGATTGACAGTGTATTTTGGAAGGATATGCACAAATGTGCATTTAGCACAACATTATTTAAAATGCTTCTTTGTATATTTGGGGGCCATTGTCTGCTTCTTATCATTATGAGTTTGATGTATTTTGTATGTGCATGAAGTGGTCAAATTATAAATATAATTAAGAACCATATTTGTCTGAAATAATCTCTATTATTTCTTACAATTTATTTTCCCCAGACAGCATGTTTATCTGCAGCTCACTAATCACACATTGTTAATTTCAGATGTCCTTCACCATGCATTTTTTGAGCAGAGACCTCAGATAAGGGCAGAAAGATGTATGTATAGAGTTCCAAATGGGAAATATGGCACAGGGTAATGAGTAGATATAGTCTGTCTGATGCATGAATGTTTTTTGAGAGTGGAACATGGTCACTTAAGCCCAGAAGATGATAACCAATGGAAATTCACAGAGAAGCCACACTTTGGATAAAGCTTTGGACTCTAACCTGTTTCGTGATGAAGGAAAATCCAGAGCGCTTGGATTAAAACTTCCTTTGCTTTGCTCTTGCTCTTTTGTTGTCAGTGAGATTACTGTCACCTTGTACAAACTGCTGTGCTCTCAGATTCTCTTAGGACATCAGGGCAGGAGAGTCTTAACCTGATGTGCACCTCCTGGATTGTATATCTAAAAATGGGCTTTTAGGATTTACACTGCTGTTCTGTAGCATGAAACAGATCTCCTTCTGTAGGCAATTGAGAAAAATAATTGCCCTGAAGGGGAATTATTCAGGTGATAGCACAAATAACAGTTATATTTGAAAAGTGTTTGAATCAATATAAATTGCATAGTTATAGAGTTTCTCTTGTTCTTTTATTTTCTCTTAAATTTCAAGAGTATGCTGGTTTTGGCTGGTGTAGAGTTAATTCTCTTCACAGTGTCTGCTGTGAGGAAATGTTTTGGGTTTGTGCTGAACACAGAGTTGATAATACAGAGAAGTTTGGTGGGTTTTTTTGTTTGTTTTTTGTTGGTTTTTTTTGTTTGTTTGTTTGTTTGTTTGTTTGTTTTTGGTTGTTTTTTTTTTTAATTGCTGAGCAGGGTTTACAGACCCAAGGCATTTCTGTGTTTTCCATACTGTCCCACTGGTGAGGGTCCTGGGGATGCATGAGAGGCTGGGAGGAGACACAGCTGGGACAGGTGACCCAAACAAATATTCCAAACCATATGATGTCAGGGTCAGTTTGCAAAGTGAGTATAAGAAGGAGGTTGGGGGGAAATTTGGAGTAATGATGTTTGTCTTCCCAAGTCACTGCTATGTGTGCTGAGGCCCTGCTCTCCTGGAGATGGCTGAACACCTGCCTGCCATGGGAAGCAGTGAATTGATTCCTTGCTTTACTTCAGTTGTGTGCATGGCTTTTGCTTTCCCTATTAAATTTTCTTTATCTCAGCTCGCAAGTTTTGTATCTTTTACCATTCCAGTTCTCTCCCTGATCCCGCTGGTTTAGGAGAGAATGAGTTTCTGCACTGGGGCTTGGTTGCTGGCTGGTTCTTAACCCTGACAGGGGAAAAAAAAATCAATTTTTTCCTAAATGTCGGTCAGTTTCCCTCTTTAAAAAAAAACCAAACAAACAGTAATCTCCTTATTCTACCTTGGAGCACTGAGGCTGGAGTTATTTATGCAATTTTATATCTCTGAGTCCAGAAGGTACAAATGCCTTTGAAAGCTGCACTGTCCAGATAAGAGGCACTGAAAGTGAGGTTTTTTTACAGCTGTAACCAAGCAGGATGCCTGCAATTCCTATCAGCCCTGGAATCCTGTTCACTTCACCAAATTACTGTTTTTAATGGAGAATTCATGTCCAGCTGACATGAGTATTTATTGTAAATGAAGCCATGATTGGCAAGTTTTCCCTTTGGGTGATATTTATTTTTTTCTACTTGCAATGAGTGATTTTTTTATTATTAATTTTTTTCTGAGGAAATAAGTTATCTGACTAGCACTATAAACAGAAAGATGGCAGAGCTAACAATGTCAAGTAAACCTCTTGTCACTATGAGTTAATCAGCTTTCTACAGTGATGCACATATGGAAGAACACATTTGCCAAACATCAACCTAATCCATTACTGTAATTGTATTTCACAAAAGAGCTTTGCTCTTTTGAGATATGGCTCTCATGTAATGTTGAACCAGGAAATACTTTGTTAAGTATTTGTGCATGTGTGCTCATAATTTGCTGTAGTGAGAGTAGCAGAAAAAAAGCACAACTGAACAAACTTGAAGCACCAAGGCCTTATCTGCCCAGTTCCTAGATTTCTTGAAGTTCTTTTGCCTATCTAGAAAGAGCACATGTAGTTGCAGGAGGAGAAGCCCGGGTCAATGACTGGTTTAGTGCAACACAAGCTCTGTTCCAGGACACCTGTGGGCTAAGGATCCTTTGTGAACTTGTTTCAGTAGATTTCCCCAATGGCAACACACAGAAAGCTCCATTGAAACATCTCTTTACTTGCAATGTCAGTTAATTCAACAGCAGAATTTCATGTCTTTGAAAGTGTTTTGCACATCTTTGGAAAGCTATGTTTTAAGAAGAACAGTCTAGGATTACATTTCATGTGACTACATTTGTTGCCTATAAATTATGAACTCTCAGAATATCTCTAGTTGATTTGAGTTTCACCATTTCCAACATACAGGAAAATAGCTCAAGATAATTTCTTCTCACTCTGAAGATTCATATTTGCTAAGTCCCCTCAACCTGGACTTCAAGTATGTCTGTGAAGGCACATAATAATGTCAATAACCATCATTATCATCATAAACCACAACAGCTGTAATTCACTTTCTCCCTTTCCCAATAATAAGAGATGAAATTTGCAGATCAGTGGACATGATTAATGCATCATGAGCATTTTCTGCATTTTAATTTGCTAGGTGTATTAAAAAGTGCTATTAATCAGAACTTGAAGAATGCACTGTGGACCTTATCATGATCAAGGTAATTGAAATATTCCACCTGTAGCTTTAACTCAAGCACACAGATCATTAGTATTTAATTTACTGCATTTTCTTCTCCTTAAATGTTTTACTTGATACAATATTACTCTTCAACCATTAAAACAATCAACATTTGTTCATGCTTTTTATGTTTGAAATTGTCTTAGCTTCACAATAGCCGCCAGAGGGATGAAAATACATTTTCCCATCCCTTAATCTCTTCTTTACATATCTTAATTTCTTATTTATCTCTTATTTCTGTCTTTGGCCTGTGGCCAAAGCTCCCCATGTCACAGTGCAGTGTCCTGCTGCAGCAATGAAGAGTAGTGCCAGGGGACTGGGCAAGTTGAATCACCAGGGGGACTCCAGCTTGTGCTCCAAAAGCAGGGAGTGAGGGAATCTTTTGCACTAATCAATATTTTTCTCACAGGCAGTTTCTGGTACTGTAGTCTAACACAACCTCCTCTGTCATTCCTGTTACAGAGTGGAACCTTTTGGAAGAGGGTCAGAGTGAAAAATCAGAGGTTAGTAAGTCTGTCAAGGAATATAAATTCTTTTTACAATGATGTCCAATCATAGTCTTGTCAGATGGAGCACACAGAGTACAGCCCATATTAATATTCAAAGCACAAGAGCAGCAGTAGTTCAGACCTCTTTGATTTTTTTTTTCCATGGGGAAAAGGGGGAAGGTATGAGATTTTGATTGTATGTTTGGGGGGTTGTATTTTTTAAAGGTTTTCCATTCTAATTGCTGATGAAAAAAATACTTAAACTTTTAAATGGCAATCTATCCTTCTAAGATTTGTTCATTATGATGAGAGGATTAATCAGATTAACTTCACCATGATGTTTTCATGTAATCAGAAAAATATTTCAAGCTTATTTTTGTCTCAAAATAAATACTCAAAAATATTAGAACTACCAATATATATGAAAATA
Organism: Peucedramus taeniatus; assembly: GCA_013400575.1. Classification (NCBI taxonomy): domain Eukaryota; kingdom Metazoa; phylum Chordata; class Aves; order Passeriformes; family Fringillidae; genus Peucedramus; species Peucedramus taeniatus. Next base: position 50,478 of record WBNO01030641.1, read on the forward strand.
TGGTAGCTACTTCTCAGCAATTTTGCCTAAGAGAACTACTACACAAAGTCACTGGGGAGGGTGATATTGACAGCATTCAACAAGAAAATATATATTGCAGGACATTTTTGTACAGAGGGATTTTTTAAAATGTACTCTCATCTCTCACAGATCATATTTCATTAGAGACTAATTTTAAGAAACCATCATTATTTAGATTTGCTTAGAATCTGGGGCATTAAATTTTGACACACTTTTACACCACATTTCTGTAAAAAAGAGATATTCATGAACCTGAAATACAAGTTTCAAATAGTATCTGCCTTTCTATATTCATCCTTTTAATAATCCTGGAAAAGATCAGAGATTAGATTTTTTTATCATCTGAAAACTATAGTATTCTTTTTTTAATGTGCACTGACCTTTTAAGAGTGTGTACATGAAAAACAAAATCATTTAACCTCCAATATATAAAATTATGGCTCCCCCAGCCTAGAATATCACCCTGTCTGTTCTGTGCTGTGGCTTTTTGACTGTTTTCCACAATTTTGTGGCATTGTTTCCTGAATTGCATTAAATGTTGCAGTTGTCACAGGGAATTGTGAGCTGCAGATGAATATTTGGCTGTGAGTTATTTATATTGGTGTGGGGTTAGTGTCTGTAATGATATAAGAGCTTCTCACCCACAGAAGCTTTTATAAAAGACCTTGAGTTGTGATTTTTTTATCATAATTCCTGTGCCTAGATGGATTATGAAATGTGGAGAAATTTTTAATTGCAAAGAGAATATGCTCCAGAAAAGCAGAAACCTTTTTAAAAATGCACAAATTGGGAAACCACAGAGGAAAAGGAGTTGCAAGAGTGGCCTTTCTGGGTTCTCCTGACTTTGGTCTGTGTCTTTGGTGGTGAAAGGAGGGTCAGTATGAACTCCATCTTCTTCAGGAGCTGCCAGTGGAGCTAAAGCTGCCAAGAGGATTGCCACATCCACATCCACAGCTTGTGTCAGGGAGCACATCCCCAAAGAGATGATTCTTGCCACTGGCTGTTTTCAGGGTGCTCCTGTGCAGCTCTGGTCTGAGCCAGTGTGCTGGTTTTGCCCAAAACCACTACATCCAGCCATTGGGCATCCCGTGGATGGAGAAGTCTTGTGGGGGACATTGCAAAACCATATGGCAGAAGCAAAGGATGCTGTAGGAGGACTGGTATGTGGGGAAGCCTTTCTCATTTACAGTTCACAGTATTTAATACTGTGCAATGCAGGAAAAGGATGCAGAATAAAATGATTGTTAGCAACTTCTGTAGCTTGAATTTTCCCTCTTGGAAAGCTGGATTCAGAGAATTAAAATTAAGTGAATGGCATCTTAGGTCAGCAGATGCCATATGCTCCGCAGAGCTCTCAGTTGCAAAGCAACTGCAGAGAAGGCCATCAACACTGCAATTACACAAAGGCCACAGGAAAAGAGAATATATCAATCTATTAGCTTGGTGGGAGCTGAATATGAACATGAGCTACACTTTCAAAGGTTGCAGAATAATCATGTTAGTTCCCATTCTATTCAGGCTATAGAGGAAGTAGGTTTGCTTCCCTTTCACTAGACATAAGGCTATAAAAGACTTAAAAGGAAGGAGAGATGAAAACGAGACCGACTTCTTTCTTGTCTCATATTTAGTCCATCTCCTACATAAGATTTGGTGGGTTTAAGCCACATAAAAGCAATGTATCAAATGAAGCAATTAGTCTATTTTTGTAGCCATAAACAAAAGCCATGCTGTGGGAAATCTCTTCTTACCTGAAACTGAACCTTCCCATTAGCATAACAAAGGCTGTTCCCTCACAAAAGCTCTAGGCAGGCAAAGAGACCAAGGTCTGAATAATTAAGGGCATAGTCAAGGCAGTGATTTATGCAGCACAGATGGTGCATCTTTCTTTAATGCATACAAGACTTTTACCTGAAATAAGTAAAACCAACCTGATGAGTTTGAAATCAGTAGCTTCTTTGCAATAGAATTAAAGAAGTTTCTTCTGTAGTTTCTTTGGAGACAAGCTACTTTTTTTTCTTTCAGCAAGAGCCGGTTATTGTGAGAGACTGAAATGTAATGACTTAAAAAAGCCACAGGGTTCTTTTCTGGGGCCAGGTTTGTACCCCCCAGAAGGGGAAGGAGGTGAGTTTTTGTGTGCTTGACATCAGGGTTCTGGTCTGCATAAAACAGATGGGGTGAACAATCATTACCAGAGGTTACAAGCTGGGCTTTGAGGCCAATGAGACAGATCCTGAAAGGTGGGATGGTGCTTTTTATCCTGCCAATGGCCCTCCCCTTCACAACTCATTCAGTTGTAAACCCCCCACACACACCCTCTTCTCCTGGGGAAGTTCCTGAAAGAACCTGAGGGATGGTTGCATCCAGAGAGTTGCAGTCAATGGCTCAGTGTCCAAATGGAGATCAGTAAAAAATGGTGTCCTTCAGGGAACTGAGACTGGTACCCTTCAATATCTTTATTAGTGACAGACAGTGAGACTGAATGCACCCTCAGCATGTGAGGGACACCCAACTGAGTGGTGCAGTTAATTTGTTAGAGGGCAGGGAGGCCATCCAGAGGGACCTGGAGTGGGCCCATGAGGAACTATTGTAGTTCAACAAGGCCAAGTCCAAGAGCCTGCAGTGGGTTCAGGGCAAACCCCAGTATCAGGACAGTCTGGGGCATGATTGGGTTGGGAGAAGAACTTGGGGATATCAAGAGAAGAAAAAATCAATGAGACATGGCCAGGTTGACTTGCAGCTTAGAAAGTAAATCCTATCCTGTGTTACCTCACAAGAAGAAAGGCCAGAAGGTCGAGGAAGGTGATTTTCCCTCTCTACTCTGCTCTTGTGTGACTCCACCTGAAGTACTGCATCCAACCCTGAGTACCCCAGTACAGGAAAGACCTGTTGGAGCAGGTTGAGAAGAGTGGCACAAAAATGATCAGAGCAATAGAGCACTTCATATGCAGAGAGAGAGGGAATTAGTGTTCAGCTTGGAGAAGAGAAGCCTCTGGGGAAACAGTATTTTGGTCAATATACAAAGAGGTCTTAGAAGAACAATGAGGAAGGAATTTTTACTAGGGTGTGTAGCAACATGACAAGAGCTAATGATTTTAAACTGAAAGGGGGTAGAGTTAGACTGAATAAAATAAGGGTTTTTTTGTCAGACATCAGAACAGGTTGCCCAGAGAAGTTGTGGTTTCTCTGTCAATGGAAGTACTTAAGGTCGGTTTAGACACTGATCTAGTGGAAGTTGCCCCTGGCCCTCATAGGGGGGTTGGACTACTTGGTCTTTACAGGTGCCTTCCACATCAGACATTCTATGATTCCATAATTCTGTGATTCATAGTCCTACTGTATGTGTAAGCCACATGCATGGCTCATGCTCATAACAAAGATGATAGGAATCTGCTTCAGATGGTAGGAGCTGAACCTTTGAAAGTCTGAGATTGCCCAGTTCTAATGAAAGTACAGACAAAAGTAGTATTTATATATTAGCTGCCAGGAACTACTGAATTAACAGATAATTACTATTCATGGTAGTGTGCCTGTAGACAACTACAATTCCTATTAGAACCTTGACATTTTCCTAGTCCTGCCATTTTTGTTTATGTCATCATTTTAAGATATTTTCAAGTTACCCGCAAAACTAGTATATAATTTGGGTTTTCTGAATGAAAACCTGAATTCTATTCCCAGAAAATGAGAATTTTATGCTAGAAGTTTTCTGCTATGACCGTGTTCTCGAATCACTTACTATATCAGTGTGGTTTCTCTTGCATCAGCAGTCTTTTGAGTTCCCCTTATTTCTGCAGTAAAGATTTTTTTAAAATATTACTGTATTTAAAATACAATTGCTTAGAAGCAAACCCCATGCTAGGCACTTCACAGATACCAGCTACAGACTTTCTTCTTAGTAGGGAGAGATTCTTCTTCAGATCAGGGATTTAGCTTGAGGAACTTGAAACTGATCTATTAGCACGCTTGGCATACTTAATATTATTAATAGAGAAATACCGGTAGTGGATTAGATTTATACAGCAATGTGTCTGGACGTGGACAAACACAAACTGTGAACCACTCCAGGAAAAACTCATTGGGCATTCTGAAAGCGACCTCATATGCCTAATATATCTTAATTAAGTTTTTCTGTATGCTAATAGGTTGCATGCATACATCATTTGGTATTTAGATAGATTGCAAGGTTAAAATAAAAAACCCCAAACATTTAAATATCTGTAAAAATATACAGAAAAGAGATCTGGACAAAAACATTTAGATAGTTTGTTTACTGTATATTTTTTTCCAAATTCGCATCCCTGAAGCACAATTCAGTTCCTTGGAACATAGCTGAGATAATGGCAAATATGCAATTTTGCTGCTCAGCAAATAAGCCCTACTTCTTGAAAGGAACAAATAATGACACTTCTGTTACCTGACATTGCAAACCAGGACAGCTGTAACACATAACACACTTGCACCACTTCTGCACATCAGAAACAGGGGGCAAACAAATGGCACAGTTTATCAATTTCTCTTACATGAGATTTGAATTTTTACCCCATTTCATTCTATAATCATATTCTCAATTCTTGAGTAAATTTTTCCTTCCAACTACACTAGCCCTGGCCCCCCATTAGTTCCCCTGAGTACCATTCTCAGCTGTGTCTGAACAAGGGTTGGTGGGGCTCCCTAGGGGGACCAGAGCCAAGAATTCACAAACTGATACAATTATGCAAGAGGCACAGCAGGGTGAAAGGACAGCAGGAACAGGAAAAAAAAAAAGGCAGGATGAAGTTATTTGTAAGCTGAATTTCCTATTGCAAAAAGGATCTATGACCATTTTACATATTAATTTGCATCAGAAACATTTTTTTAAGATAAAACTCACACATTTGTTTGACAACTATTTGATTTACAGAATTATTTCAATTATTTCCTTGTGTTGCCCTATATATATATATAGGGATATATCTGAGGATTAGTAGTCACATAAACATGTACAATGTACATACAAAATACACCTCCTAGCAAATAGTGCTGTAGAATACATATATTTACAAGCTAAGCCTAAGAATTTATAACTTCTGTAAATTAAAAGTATCTGGCACTTGCATGAACTGTCCTAGCTGCTCTCACTGCTGCATTGAGTGAGCACCATAAATACCTTCATTAATAGATGAAAAAGCTCCAATACCTGTGTAAAGTAAGTCCAGAAGCCAAGAATTCAGAAAACTTTCTAACACATGGCCCCTTTAGACTCTGTTGGTACAGCTAAATCATAACAAACCTATAGAAGAATCAGAGTGAACAGCTTTCAAATAACATTCTTTTTTAAAAGTACAGAAAACCCATATTGGTATCTGTCAGGAAGAGCTGAAATTTATGAGCATTTAAACACAAAGGAATGTATCTCCAGCTTGGACTGTAAGTAGAGGAAGACACAGAACTGAAATGTTCAGGAACAGAACTTTATATATTTAAAACGCAAATTACCACAATTCTAGGCTCAACAACAGAATATAAGTTTGCCTTTATCCCAACAGAAAGCCTGCAAAATGGGACACTTTATCTGCCTGTTTTCATCTCCTCTTGCCAAAATGCAAAGTCCTCTGCTCTAGTTCTTACACAGCCTGCTCCAAAAACCTTCTACCTCTGACAAGTGGCCTGCAGACATCTCGCCTCGGCAGTGAAATAATTTATTCTCTTAAAGTTATTTACAGTCTGTTCCTAGGGCACAAATAATGGTACTTGCAGCTGCAAAACTCCAGGAACAGCTGGAATCCACAGGTGTTTTCATGTTAAGTACTGTTTACTCTCTACTCTCACGACTAACTCAAATGTGTACATGGAGATGTGTTTTGCAGTGCTTAAAAATGTGAAGCATGAATTGTGGGAAGGAGCACAGAGGCCCAGCTGGCATTCACATGAAGATGGAGAACTGTGAAATAAAGGTGTCAGAGAACAAGCCATAGCTGTGTTCCTCCTGCCTCTATCAGATCTGTGCTTGAGAGGCTCAAGATTAGCAGAACACAGGATGGAGAGCTGGTGTATAAGATAAAAAACCTGTATGCAGGGGAATTCTGATTCTACAGTCCATTGAATGCAGAGCAGGCACAAGACAGTGAAGCAGCCTTTTAAAGAGTGCAGTAGGAGGGCTGGTGATTGGCACCTCTTGCAGATACTAGAGAGGTTTTGATGGCAGATGTAGGCTTTTGTCGGGAGGCTTTGGATCAGAATTTCTTGGACAGTGTTCTTTGAAATATTTCCAATTCTCTCTAAGAAGAATAAAAAAAAAGAAAAGAAAAGAAAAATATTTTAGGGAGAAACTTGATAGAGGCATGAAAACTAATAATGAAATTTTTCAAATACTTCAGAATAAGGAAACCTGCTAGGGAATTTACAAGGCTGATAGATGATACCATTAATAAAAAAGTGTTCAAGCAGGATAAGAAAAACAGCTAAACCAAATTAATTTTATGCACTGTTCAATAAACACAGGCTACAAAGTTTCCTAAACAAGGTTCACACATATTCCTCAGAGGATGAGATGAACCACTGACGAGAAGAAGAGAAGAGAAGAGAAGAGAAGAGAAGAGAAGAGAAGAGAAGAGAAGAGAAGAGAAGAGAAGAGAAGAGAAGAGAAGAGAAGAGAAGAGAAGAGAATATTTCAGCTAGAAGGAATCTACAACAATCATCTTGTCCAGCAGCCTGACCAGTTAAGTGTGCTATTAAGGGCATTGTCCACTTGACTCTTGAACACTGACAAGCTTGGGGCATTGACCACCCATTGCCCACTGCTCTAGAAAACCTGTTCCAGTCTTTGATCACCTACTCTGAAAAGAAATGCTGCCTAATGCCAAGTCTGAATTTCTCTTGATGCAGCTTTGAACATTCCCATGTGTACTATCCCTGGATACCAGGGAGCAGACATCAGTACCTCTCTTTCCACTTCTTTTTTTTTGAAATTTTGGGAGAAATGGGTGCAAGGAAGAGCAGCAGTTTTCCAGGATTGGTTATGTCAACCCAAAAATCCTGAAGAGACATGAAAATTAAACTGATGAATTACCATTTGTTGTGTATTTTATGAAAGCAATGAGGTAACCAATGCTAATGAAACCAACCTGGTTTACCAGAAGGAATGTAGAATTCTACATAGTCTTTTTGAAAGCAATTTTTATTTGGTGAACAGTATAACAAGACATGCCAAACAATATTATCTATCATTTAGGATAAAAAAAAAAGGGAAAAAATCTGATTTAATCTCTTCACTTCACAATTTGAGTTTTCAGAATTGTCACTTCTTAAATTTAACATTGTTTTAAATGGAATGCTGGACCAAGATTTGTCATGGGAAGTAACAATGGGCATGCAAGCTGAAAGCACCTATCTATCAATCATACAATTGATAAGCTCCCTTGCAGCAGGTATTGCTTGGTAAAAAAGAAAAGAGAGGTACAAAAAACCCCATTTTTCTTTCTTATTCTCTGTAAGTTAAAAAAAAAAATTAATGCTCTGAAACATTGAAATTTATCCCTTTTTTTTAAACTCCAAAGTTACCAGGATACAAGATTTCACATATTAGACAAAGAAGAATCTTTTGCCTTTCAGTACAGTACTCCAAGCAAACAGATGTTGGGAAGATGAAGTGACCAAAATGAAGTCTGTGCTCTTACACTTTGTTTATGTAAACTGGGGGCTTTAAAACTAAGTATTTGCCCTAATATAAAAGACCATGCTCTTGAGCTATTAGCACTGAAGCAGCCAGAACCATGAAAGAGGAAAGGGGAGGGACTTATATTCTGTTGTGGGTTTGGCTTGGATAGAGTTTATTTTCTGCCTGCTAACTGGTACAGTGCTGTGTTTTGGATTCAGACTGAGAATATTGTTGCTAACTGCTGTTGCTAACAGTGATGTTTTAGTTGTTTCTCAGAAGTATTTACTCTAAATCCAGGACTTTTCAGTTTCCCAGGCTCTGCCAGTGAGCAGGTGCACAAGAATCTGAGGGGGAAGCATGGCCAGGACAGCTGACCTGAGCTGACCAAGGGGATATCCCGTGCCATGGAGAGTCATGTCCAGTGCAGAAACTGGGGGGAGTTGGTCAGGAGCTGCTTGGGGACAGGCTGGGCATTGGTCAGGGCATGGTGAGCAATTGCATTGTGCAGCATTCATTTTTATTAGGCTTTATTCCTTTCTCCCATGATATTGCAACACAGGCATTATGTGTAAGTAACCATTTGAGGAAGATTATTCAAGAAAAATATTATATCTACAGAGACATACTATTATATGTATAAACATATAAATAAATATATAAATATAGTTTCATATACAGTTATATAAAATATTTAAATATATGTATTTGTAGAGACATGCCCTAATAAATTTCTACCATGTGTCTGAAAAAAGACATTAATTCTTATGGATAACTCCAAAATATATATTACTCTTATCTACCATTAAACAAAAAGCAAACCAATGAACTGAACTGTCAGTAGTTTTAATTAATCTGTGGAAAACATACATTAGGTTGTATCTTCTGTGTGAAGGACAGTGTGATTAATGGTGATTTCATTTTCTTTTTAATTAAAAAAAAAAACAACACCCTGTACATTGAAAGTTATAAATTGGATGTAAAATATTGGGTTAGTCTATACTTTATTCCATTTTTTTCAAAATATTTTGGAAGCTACTGAAGGAAGCTCCACCATGATCAATGTCCTGGCAGTCTTTTAAAAATTTATTTTAGATCTTCTATCGAACACCAAAAGCTAGCAAGAATCCTAGAAGCTTGGTAATGGACTAGTGAAAGGCAGCAGAGTGGTGTTGCTGCCTTTGCTCAGAATTAAGGTGGAAGGCAGGATATCTATTCCAAACCTGGCTGGGGGCTACAGGTGTGCAGTGATCCATAGGTGCAGCTGCTGAGGCACAGCTGTGTACAGTCATTATTCATGAGTGGGAATGCTGAGATCCATTTGCAAGGACGTCACTTGATATGAAGACCACAGATGTCCTGAATGAAGAAAAGCTCTTCCACCCCATGTGTAAGTCCATGTGGAGGAGGAGCTGTGGCACGCATGTTCTGCAGAACATCTGATCACCCTCTGATCACCTCTCAAAGAGGCTGTGGATCATGAAAAGATGTTGCCTTTACCATGCCTCTTCCTCCTTTGTCTCTTTACCATTCAAAGGGATGAGTATCTGAATCTCAGGCCTGGAAGTTGTCCAAATTCAAGTATCCAAATGAAGGTACTCTTGTGGGAAGGCAAAAAGTTAAACCCATCTGTTACAGAGAGAAAAAAAAATTGAAATAAAATGTAGCCTGTCTGAGGCATAGAGATACACCTTTTTGGTGTATGATGCTCCATTCAGGGCTCTGGTCCTAGCAGATCTTTGAGTCAGAGAAAAGAGAATTTCTTTTCAAATCCTCCAGTAATGCTGCAATAAAGCATAAATACTCATTTCTATCACTCCCAGCAATTAGAAGGGAATCCATCTTAGTCCAAGTTCCTGAAAACACCAAGCTCCTTGTCAGACAGACAGAGTCTATTCCCTCTATACAGACTGCAGAGAGGCATACTTAATCCTGGAATTGGAAATCACTGCACCACTGATCATAGTGACAAACTTATTTCTCAGTTCACTTATTTCTGTGCCTGGATGAGCTTAACTGGGCCAGACGATTTTTACCGAACAAATTCTTGAAGCTTCTCAATCCAGGTCAAGGTAGACAAAAATAAAAAATAATGATGAAAAAAGGCAAGTTAAGAAGCTGTGCTGACATTCCTCATTATACTAATGAGCAGATTGGTCCCTTTTGCTATGAGATAGTGATTTCCCTGGGTGAGTGATGGAGAAGAAGAGCAGTCTGACATCTAACAAAATAGTGGAAGCTATTCTGTGCTTTACAGATGCCTCATCTGACCCTTGAACTAGGTGTACTTGCCAGCTCATCAACTCCCCAGTGTTTGGGACATTTTCTTAGAATCATAAAAATGGAATCGATGGGGATTTCTTGACCGGTGCAACAATCCATCTACCTTTGGGGGCAGGTCTTTGTGAAATTAATCATTTAGCATTAATTATGCACTCAGATACCAGACTACCAAAGAAATGAAAAAATTTGCTCTTGGACATGTGTTCAAATAATACAACAATAGTACTAAAGTAAGGCAAAACCAGTACAAGCAAAATGTTGAATAACTTCTTGTTCATTTGGTGCCCTGAATAAGGGAAGAATCCTATTGGAAGAGCTATGATTTCTTTTTGTTTCCCATTTTAAAGAGTGGTTATATATGAAAGGATCAAATTAAAGCTACAAATATATCTAATTCTGATGTTTCTTTTCTTTGGAATTATCTGTTGGGTTTACTATTTTTAATTAGTGTTTTCATTTGTTTGTGTACAATACATGATCTAGTGCAACTGTCTATCTCTGCTGAGGGGACTTTCAGAACAGATTTTAAACCATTGATTTTTCAGATTTATGTGACTGCATTTTTTTCCACTGTGGGTTGCATTCAATTGCTAATAATAATAGTAGTGAAATAATAACAGCAAAAATAAAATATAAATGTTAACACAAAAGCTGTGAGAATAATTCAAAGAGTCAGTGGAGAATCTAGATGAACCTGAAATAACCATCTGACAGCCAGAGTTTTATTTTTCATATTTTTCTTCTATAGTCGGAGGGGAGGAAAAGTCCTCTCTTTGATCTTAGCAAACAGATTCTCATCCTCAGAGTCAAGTTCAGGATGGGACAAATAGTTATAACAAAATCAATTACACAAGTCCTTTATACAAGACTTTTATATACATATGCTAAATTTTACATTAAAATAGCAAAAATGAATATATAAAATATATGAGTGCTTTTTATTGAGGAAAATGTAATATTTGCTTATGTGCACTGCTCATTTTAACCTTCCTTCTGATTTTTTTATGGGGAGAAATGTTGGATCAGATTTGGAAGAGAAATTCAGTGTTCACCTTCTAAGTCAGTGTTGATTTGGAAAAGCTTCAAGGTATTCATTTTGTCATTTCATTGCAAGACTTCTGATATGTCATTAATACTTTAAAGATACAGAGGAAAAGTCAAAATCACTCTTACTGAATAAAAAAATTAATGAAAATTTTAAATACATATATATAACATTTTTAGCTGTTTCTGATAATTTGGAGACATTTTCCAGAAAGCATTACTTTATCTCAAACATGCTCCAAGACCTCTGAACATTAGCTAAGAAATCAGTATGGGACAGTATTTTAAATTTTTGTGCAGTTATTTGCCACCTTAATTAAATAGTACCAAACTGCAGGATCTCAGTCCTTTTTTCAGGTCCCTGTTATCTCCAATACAGATGGTTCAGGATTTAATTTTAAAGGACTTCCCTTTTTCTTTTTTTCTCTTTTTCTTATTTTTTTTTTCTTGCAGCTTTGAGCAGCATGTGGACAGGAACAGACTGACAGGCAGCAGCAAGGGATGGGGATGTGCTACCTTTGCCCACAGGGCAGTGGCCTCACCAAGCAAGACCAGTCCCACTGCACCTCAGTGGGGTGAGTGGCACAGGCTGGGCATGGCAGCTGTGCCAGCCCAGAGTCCAAGTGACCAGAGAAGTCCATGGCAATAAAGCAAGTCCAAGATTTGTCTGGGAAGTCAGCTCTGAGGACCAGGGTCAAGCTTTGCAAATCCAAGGCATATTTGGAGTGTAACTCAGGCAAGGACCAGGACAGGTTCTGAGCTTAAACACAGCTCATAAGGAAAGGGCCAATAGACTTTGTTTCCAAGTTTACACAGCTGCTCCATATCAGAGCTGAACTCCAGCATCACTGACCAAACTTCTGGAGAGGCAGTGTCTGCACTCAGGTCCCTGACACAGACCTTGTCACACAGCTCACCGGCTTTAACGCGACAGCGTGTCACCGTCTGTTATGTCCACCACAGCCACGCTCCACATTACAGACCCTGTCAAGTAGCTGTGCATACCATGTGAGCACAGAACAGCCCTGCAGCTGGGCAGGGGGAAAAGCTGATTTCCAATTCTTTTTTTTGTCCCCTGGCTGTAACTGATTTTCTCACTCCAGCTGTGTTCGGGTGGTGAGTCATCCTCAGTGCTAAAGGTGTAAGAAGCACTCACAGAAACATAAGGAACAGACATTACATAGCTGAATTGTCAAAACTTCCGTGAATGTCTCAGATTTTTGTGAAGAAAGAATCACAAGTCTCATATTTAATGCATGAAGGGAAATAACTTAAAATTCTTTCTATGCAAAAGCCTTAGAATAAAAGTGTCACATACTGAAGAGTCGTGCTCTACAGTGAGGACCTATATAAAAAAGTTCTTCTGTCCATAAAACACATGGAGCTGGTGGGACTGTGAGGTAGGACTAAGAGGAAAATACAGCTCCTCTCTGTGTTGGCAAAGAGCCCTTGGAAAGCCAAAATCTGTATCTGCAGCACTTGGCAGTGGGCAGCAGTATCCTGACTGTACACACTTCAGAGACTCACTGAAAGTGAACAGATCTAGATTAAGTCATTTTGATACTTCTGAGTTAAGAAGAGATAATAAAATTCATGTTTTGGAAAAGAACAAACACAACCACATCATTCCTGATAGTTATTATTTGATATGTGTGACTACCTTCTCTTGTTCTGTGGCATCTGAAAAATTTAAAGGCAGTATTTGTTAAACCAGTTATCTGTTGCTGATGTCTGGACACAAATGGGGATTACACCAAAACAGATGCCCAAAATGCCTAGCACAGTCTGATATTGCTGGAATACTTATGGGCAATCTTCTGTTTCACCACTGTAGAGGCCCTATATGCAATGTTAAGTTTAACAGAAAAAAAAACCAAAAAGCATTACTTTGACTAAGTTTTAAAATATTCAAGCAATTAAACAATACTCTTTCCTTCTCCTCAAAAGAGGCCCTTCTCAATCCAATCTTGAGAATCAAGGAGTGCAATTTTCTGTAAGAGGAATCCACTTCTATTACTGGAACATCCATCTTTACAGGACTGTATTTTAAGCACTAGTGACAACCTCTAAGAGGTAGCCTTGAAAATCTGAAGGTCTATGAACTTTCTTGCTCTATCAATAGTCACAAAAGTTGCTAAAATAGTTGCAAAGTTGCTAAAAAGTAGCTTGAAACCTGTGATGCAAAATGTATCATAGGTGATAGCCCTATGGGAAGAGCTTGGTCATGCATACTGATTTTATTGAAAATTTTGATTACTTTCTTCTGTCATGAAAATCTGATAAACTGTTCAAAAATAACCTCTTTTCATGCACTCTGACACTGCTAACACTTGAACATCTCAGAGATTTTTAAAATAGTTCTAACTGTATTATGACACCATATTTTTGTGTTTGAGCTTTTAGGACAGTAAGATATGTGTAAGTGTGAATTCCTGTATTTTTGGTTATAGAACAGGAGGACATTTTTAATTGATTATATATTCCAGTCTGCTTCTTTCCTACATACATATAGTTTGTGAATTCTTCTAGTACTGGGAAAATATGAAGATGATTCAGCATTCCTGCAGCCTGGTGGTAGGGGTACTAAATGCATTCCTTCATTCTGGGACCAGGGAGAAAGAAAAAGAGAACTGATTTTTATTGTGCAAACCTGATTGCACAAGATTATTTGTGCTTTCAGTTTCTTGAGTGTGAGGTCAAATATAACATCAACATAAGCACAACTGCTTGGATGTATTCTAGGAGCTGGTCTGGTCTGAGGACACACACAGGACAGGAATTACTTTCCTTTTATGAGATTAGAAGAGGTTAGAGCAGCTGTTGGTTCTCAGCTCAGTAACAACTGCTAAGCATTTCTTTCAGACTAGCACTGAGCACACCATCCTCTGCAGCAGCAGTGTGCTCCGGTTTCAGGAGACAAAGCCACAACATTCTAACACTGCAAATTGGAGTGTGGGGCAAGGAACTGTAAGCCATGCCTTCTTTCTGTGCTATTAAACTGCATTAATCATCGTGTCATCTGAGTGTTTGCTTTCCTTTGCAGGTTTTGTGAGCTACCCAGGTTATTTTACTCCTCTGGTTTAATATTGATTTCCTTCATTCTGTTCCCTGTACTAGCCAGCTAATCATTAACTCTGTGTGAGAAGTATGAACAATTATAAATACAATAAAAATAATGACAACTCTATCATGCAACTACTGTGAAAAATAAACAGATGATAGTTTTAGTAGTCTTCAGAAAACAATGTACCATGAAAATCAGAGTAAAGGAGTAGTGTGTTAAAAAGTGAGAATCCTTCCAAAAATTAATTGAAAGCACAGTAATAAGAAAAAAAAATCCCTTTTTCTATACTAAAAAAAATCAAAATTTAAAATTAAAGTTATATAGCAGTTTGTAGAAACCCCAGCCTATTTTACTGGGTTACACAGACTGTAGATTAAATAAAACACCAGACTTCCATGCTTCTGCATTAAGGTATGAGACAGTGTGTCCTAATTCCCTGGTCTGAAAGAGCCCTCAGGCATGTCAGGTAACTTCTGCTTCTATACCTTTTCATTCCTGCTCTGCACTCAAGCTGCATAGCTGGAAACCTGAAACCTCTGACTGCAGACTGGAGCTACAAAGCCAAGGTACTGCAAAGACCTAGATTTACATACTGGGTAACCAAAATATCAGCAAGCCCCTTTGTAGATATACCTCTGCTGCTATTTCAGTGATGGCAAAAGATAAATCTAACTGTTGATACTAGCTGTGATTTTGTAGATAGCCAAGCAAAGGAAATCTCAATGGTTGAAGCTGTTGCCCATCAGCTGAAATTACAGGTCTGACTCAGTTCTTTCTCCTTATTTCTTCCACTTGTGGGGCAAAATAGGCTGGTTTGTGCAGTTGTCAGAGATTCTAAACACATCCTGTTTCATAAATGAGAGAGGGAAAAGCATGTCAAAAAGGCCACAAAGGTAGCACAGCTGTGAAGAGATAAGTTGCTAAACTGCTATAAGTCACACTCAGTCACATAACCACAGCCTAGGAGCCAATGGTTGGTGTATCACCTCTTCACAGCACTATGAAGTGTAATCTATGATTTCTTGTTGCTCATTCTGCTCAGCACATTGTCATGGGACATTTCAAGCTATTTCTGGCCTCCTTCTACCCATCACATTTTCAATACAATGGGAAGACAATGTGCTGTGTCTCATTCCCATTGTGATAATGAATTAATATTGTGCCATCCTCTGTTCTCATTAATAACCTTCTTAGAGAAACAGTATAATAGGAAAATACACCAGTCAGTAAAGCCTTCAGTGACAACTCAGCATTGTGATAAAACATGCTGCAGTACAAGGAGAAACTTGTATATGCTCATTGTGAGGAAATGGAAGATGGAAAGAAGAGAATGGAGAACAAATTAAGCCTTCTGATAACTGAAACTCATAAACCTCTAGAAGCTTCTCTGCTTCTGTTAGTCATAAGATGTGACAGTAGAGGACACAATCTCTATTGCTCCCCAGGGGATATTTTTCCCCTTTGTAGCAAAACAACCCATTAGGTAAACAGAGCTTTGTTGCCCATAGCAACAGAAAATTGCATTCCAGCAGGATAACAATGTATTTTATCTTTGCTTATTTCTTTCAAAATTAAAAGTAAAGATTAGCAGGAAAACAGAAGTACAATTAAAATTAGGCCTTGCTTAATAAATACTGGAGAATTAAAAGAAGGAAGAACAAGATTCATCAACCAAATTAAAAACTCAGTAAAACTGTCCTGTACTTACCTGCTGCTTGCTTTATTTACAGCAGTTATAGTCTGGCATTCAGTTATTCCCACACTGTCAGACAGTGTGGGAATAACACACTTTGACACAAAGAAGCTGATATTGTTCATATTATAGAATTACTGAATGTCCTGAGTTGCAAGGGACCCACAGGGATCATTAAGTCCAGCTTCTGGCCCTGCACAGGACACTCCAAGATTCACATCATGTGCCTGAGAGCATGGTCCAAACACTTCTTGAATTCTGTCAGGCTTGTTGCTGTGACCACTTCTCTGAGAAGCCTGTTCTGGTCCCCAACCACCCTCTGGGTGAAGAAACTTTTCCTAAAATCCAACTTAAACGTCCTCTGACACAACTTCAGGCCACTCCCTTGGGTCCTGTCATTGGTCACCAGAGAGAAGAGGTCAGTGCCTGCACATCTGTCTCACCTCTCAAGGAAGCTGCAGACTGCAATGAGTTCTCCTTTCAGCCTCCTCTTCTGAAGACTGAACAGCCCAAGTCACCTCAGTCACTCTTCCTGTGGCTTTGCCTTTACACCCCTCACCATCCTCATGGCCTTCGTTGCACAGCTCTAACAGCTTGATGTCTCATGTTGTGGTGCCCAAAACTGCCCCCAGCACTCGAGATGAGGCCACCCCAGTGCAGAGCAGACTGGAACAATCCCCTCTCTTGCCTGGCTGGCAATTCTGTGCTCCATGGCCTCAGGCTTGGCCCTCCTGGCTGCCAGGGCACTGCTGACTCATGTTCAACTTGCCACCAACCAGGACCCCCAGAGCCTTTTTCCCGTGGCACTGCTTTCCTTGACTTGCTTGGACTGCAAGGATATAAAAGTCCTGGGATTCCTTTGTTTGGGGTCCCTCCTTAGAGGCACCAGCTTGAGTTGTTTCTGTGTTACAGCACTGTAAGTAGATTTCTTTTTTGAGCAAATCATCTGAGACTCAGTTCTGGGAACCCTGGTGTTGAACCAGTAAGGAAACTGGTCTGACTGTGTGAGTGGGGTGTGTGGGGAGCCAAGCAGGGACCAGCTGGGTCACTGGAGCCACCACTGTGAAGCAACTTCAGTCCCAAGAGTGGCAGTCTCTGTCCTCAGGAGTGTGATAGCCAGAGAGTCTCATGAATAACCAAACTGGGAAGTTTCCTTAATGAAACCTTTTGCATTAGAAAAGTTTAGTGTTTGAAACCCATCTTCAAGTTGGTTTGTAGCACACATCTTGCTTTTTGGAAGGGTGGATATAGGATTTGGGTACCCTCCAGATTTAATGAGGTGCTAGAATAAAAAGGGATGAGGCTGTGTTTTCTAACTGTGCTTTTACTTCCTTTAAAAAGGCTTTGGAAAGCTTTCCTTCTGTCCTTATATCTTAATGGCTCCTTTTTTTCTAACAGTCCTTGGCTTTTAATTTTTTTTTTCAAGGAAGGCTGTGGATAGCATTGGTTAAAATATGACTACAAATAAAACACTACATTGAAGCAGAATAATGGTAGATTTTATCTAAAGTAGTGAATTGGGGATACTTTGTAATCATCTAGTTTTCTTCAGTTTTCATTGCAACTGAGTTACAAGGGCGGGGAATAAGCTCTGTAATTTTTTAGAAAAGCTTCAGACCTGGCTACGTGGATGGTAGGTAGCGACACAAATTGAGATGTATTAATATTGCTATGGGGAGAGAGTCTCCAATAATTCATAAGTCATGAGGGAATTAGAGTCCATTTCTCATACTCAGTTTAGCAGTAAGAACAGCCTTGAGAACCCTTTGGTCTGTTTCTAAAAATAAATGAAAATAAATTCCAGCAAATTACTTATAGAAAACCTCTTGATTTGTTTTATTTGTGGGAAACTCAGAGACCCTCTGATAAGTGTTCCAAGGACCACCATCTGCCATTTTAAAATGTAAGATCATAGAATCAAGTTATTTTAGTAACTTTTTAATATGCTTTTGAAAATGAAGATTTGGATGATAAAACTGAAACAATGTGAAAATGTGGAATTTAAAGACATTTTTCAGAAAGCATGAAGCAAACATAGGTAACAAAAATTTAAATGTTTCTGTATTTCAAACAATTAATTATTTTAAGGATAAATCCATGACTTCTCAGTACTTTATAATACTCTAATGCCTGATTTAATTTTCCTTTATTGCATATTACAAAAATATGTATTTCAATGTATATCATAATTCTTGAAGTTTCAAGAATCACATTTATAAAATAAATGCTATTGCCTATTAATTCAAAATGTACTTTCTGTGAATATTCTGTAATAATAGCTAAAAAATTCATGTTTCATTGCAGTATTTGTCAATGTGGAACCATGTCAATATAATTGGTGCGGAAGAAATGAAGAGTTAAATTAACTGGTAACTGCTGAGACTTGTTTTGGCTAAGAAATGAAAAAAAACCCACACTTAATGGAAAAATAACCCTCCTCCAAACCTACTGTTGCCTCTAAATTGACTCCAGAGTGACCTTGCTCATGACCCCACATGCACTGCAGTGGTTTGACCCTGGCTTAATGCCAAGTGCCCACCAAAGCCATTCTGCCACTGCCTTCCTCAGCAGGACAAAAAATATAACAAAAGGCTGGTGGGCTGAGGTAAGGGTGTCACTATATGACATGCAATGAACTACAAGCACACACTGAGATGTCCAAAGCAAAAAAAGAGAACTTTATTTCACGACCTCGACTTATATAGAAATCTCAAAGTGACTATGGATTGGAGCATGAAATTGTCACACCGGTCAAACCAACAGTCCATCAATTTTCTCCTCCTCCCGAAAGAATGCAAAACAATCATTATTTACATGAAAGTGCGTGAGAAACTCCATTACAAAAATGTAAACATCAGAAGGCTTAGAAGAACTTTAGAAGAACAGGGCGGCATAAGGGCAGGGAGGGATCATTGAGCAGTTATGGTCACAGGCAAAACAAATTTGATTTGGGGAGACTAACTGAATGTATTATTTGTCAAATTGGAACAGGAGAATCAGAAATTTTTAAAAAAATCCTAAAAACACCTTACCCTTCTCCCCAGGCTTAATTTCACTCCCAATCACTGTACTTTGTCCTTCCCAGCAGTGCAGGGGGAGTGAGGGTTGTTGTCAGTTCATCACGTGTTGTCTCTGCCTCTCTTTCCTCCACAGGGAAGGTCTGCCCGTACTCTTACCCTATTTCACCATGGGGTCCCTCCCACAGGGGATAGTCCTCCACAAACTTCTCCAACATTACCCCTTCCCATGGGCTGCAGTTCTTCACAAACTGCTCCAGGCTGAGTTCTCTGTGGGGTTCATAGTCTTGCCAGCAAACCTGCTCCAGTGTGGGCTTCTCTCTGTGTAGGTTCACAGGTCCAGCTGGGAGCCTGAGCCAGCTTGGCTTTTCCACAGGGTCACTGCTTCCTTTTGGCATCCTGCTCCAACATGAGATCCTCCACAGCCTGCTCCACCACCACCACCATATTAGGTGTGGACCATCACTTTGGTCAATTTGGCTCAGCTGTCCTGCCTGTGTCTCCTCCCAAGATCTTGCCCACCCCAAGGGCACTGGTGAGGGGGGAATGCTGAGGGATGGCACTGAAGCTGTGCCCACCCTGCTCAGCAGTAGCCCAACACTGGTGTGTTACCAATGCTTTTCTGACAGCCAGTGCAGAGCACAGCAGTAGGAGAGATGCTGTGGAGAAAATGAACTCCATCCCAGCCTGACCCAATAATATCAAATACTAGGACCCAACTATCAAAAGCATCTGAAGAGCTTTTATATCATATAAATATTAAAGAAAGCTGTTCTGAAATATAAAGGATCTGCAGTCCCATGTTCCTGATAACTTCCTGGGTTTTTAATGCCATCTAATTAATGCAGTCTCTTTCATAAATTTTCTTTTCTGTCCCAACTTTTTCTTGACTCATCACCATTTTTTCCTCTCAGTACTCCATTTATAGATCTTGCCAAACCACAGAAATACCTTTTTCATATATTCAAATGTTTATATTTCTTAGACACCCAATGTTTGGTTATACATAGGATCTTATTTCTTCAAATCTGCTTGTGAGTTCTTTCCTATTAAGCATCACCTACAGAATATTTTTATAGTCAAACCACTCCTCACATAAATGCAGGCTAATTGCTCTTCTCTATACATAACAGACTTACCCCAGGGCAGTGAGGAAACAGCTCTTTTGAATTAGTGGTCATTATCTCAGTCACAGGCAATTTACCTGCCAAGAGTTAGAATCAGGACTGGCATACAGACATTTCTGATTGCTGGCCTTGCATCTACTTCTGATCCAGACTGTTAAAAAAAGTTTAGCTAAATAGAAACTGATAGACTGGTTTTGTCCCAACATTCTCCATGTCCACAATATTCCATATATTCAGTGATACTTTTATTTCCAAGTTATGCAGTGCAAACCAGCTATATACTTTCTAGATTTTCTTAAGTAGAGTATTTCACTTGGTGACTTATTTGTGGAAGGCTATATTCAAGTATGTTTAGAATTCAGAACATATCTCTAAATGATTTTGTTCACAGGCAAGAACTTTTCTCCATTGAAGTAATAGTGCCAGATCAAAATCAATACAGATAAACACTCATGATTTCTCTGAACTTGGCAAAGGTAGAAACTGGTTTGGAGCCACTATGAACAAATTATTAACAAAGTTTTTAACCAGGGATCAGGAAATAGCTGCAGTGACTTCGATGTGCTTCTTTAAAATCAGTAATCCTTCTTCTCTACTAAAGACAAATAGTATGGGTCAAAAAAAAAAAAAAATTATGGGTGGTTTTGCACTCTGGAATGGGGAAAAAACCCACAAAGGTTGAAGTGTGTGGGAGTAGCAGAAAAAGATTGTGCAAAAGAACCAAGATCTGTTCCTAAATCATTAAATAGTGATAACTGTATATAACAACCACTAATATTTAGCTTACAGTCTTTCTGAGATGGATCTTTCTCTTTTGGTTCTCTGTAATAATGTTAATTTTGGTGGGTTTTTTTTTTTTTTTTGCTACAGTTATCAATGTTATTTTTTACCTGAGAAGTTGATAGCTGGTATGATTAAGAAAGACACAGCACAGCTAAGAGAGAATGACCAGGCTTGCAAAACAAAGGTGAGCTGCAGAGCTGGAAGTGATTGATTGTAATGTCTGGGAAATGCAAAGGAGCTATCATTCAGTATGTAGAGGCAGTCACATCTGAAATCTGGTAGAAATCAGGCGAGGCGTGAGTGAACACATTAACCTTGCTGGTGGGATAGAACACTGTATTTCAAATACAATTTTGTGTCACCTGGATGACTGAGAGCAAACACAAGCTTTGCTGGGGGTACTTAGATGCATTTTTACCCAACTTTGAGGTTTCATATTTTACAGGGCTGCAAGATGCTCCTGGGTTAACTGGATTTTTTGGTATAAAATACAGATGGTCTTGAACTTGAAAATGAAAAGCAGCACTGGACAACTGGACATAGGTTAGCCTTGATCACCATATAATTATAGGATTGACAATGAAATAATCATACAATAACTAAATATCATATTGTGATGATTTATAATTTTAACTGTTGAGTCCAATAGTCCAACGCTCTTTGAACCCAGTCACTTGAAATCAAATCTCTTGAAACTGGTGGTTCTTCTTTCAATAATTTCAGCTAACCTTGAAGCACCCCCAAGGGTATTGCTGTGACTATTTCCTTTTACATTGGCAAAGTTATGGTTGAAACTTCCAAACACAGGTGAGGTATTAGGATCCAGTATATGCTGTTTAGTCTAACTCCATGGTGAGAAGTTTATGGCAGATTTTCCTTCAAGAAGTTAGTGACATCTCAGATAAACCCATTGCAAGCACATAGTATATAATTTTTTAAATTATCTACCTTTCTTCTGATAGTAGGAGGTCAGTCCCACGTTTCTAACTGCTAAATAATTAATATTTATTTCCCTGTCTGCTTATTTAAATTTGAAGAAGAAGCCCTTACTTAATCCTTCAGGTATTGCAACTGCACAAAGCTATTTCTTGATTAGGTAAGATGTGAAAAAGCAATGCCAAACACACAAGAGTCAAAAAACGAACCACAGAGAAAACATTACCAACTACTGTCTATTTAATATAGCTGTGTTCCAGGTTCTCTAGTGAATTATTAATTAACCTCTATTTCTTTCACTAGAGTTAGATGTGAGATTTTCTCTTCCCTTAATGGCTTTTCTTATCTTTTGTATATTTACACACAAATGTGATAGAGAAGAAACATGCTTTTATGTCTTCAACATATTTAATAAATGCCATTGTTTAATCTGAAAAATAGAGGGCCAGAGGGTCCTTGTTGCTTTCTACAACTACCTGAAAGGAGGTTGTAGCCAGGTGGGGGTCAGCCTTGCTCCCAATCAATACAGTAACAGGAAATGGCTTCAAGTTGCATCAGGTTGGGATTTAGACTGAACATTTGAAAAAAAATTCTTCACCAAATAGGTTGTCAAAAATTGGATCAGGCTGCCCAAGGTTACCATCTGTGGAAGTATTTAAAAGATGTGCAGTAGATGTGGCACTTGGGGATATGGTTTAGTGGTGGACTTGGCAGTGCTGGGTTAATGGTTGGACTCAATGATCTTAGAAGTCTGTTCCAACATAAACAATTTTATGACCCAGTGACTGTCAGTAAGGCAAGGCCTTTAAAATCAGTTTGATGTGACATTCCTGTTGTATATAACTGCCTGATCAGTGGATGCCAAACTGGGTGGAAGTGTTGGATTTTGCAACCAGACAGATCTTTGGCTGTTCTAACTCCAAAAGTAAACAGTAAGTTTATAATGCATATGGGTAGGCTCAGGACACTTATGCTTGTCACCTCTGGTTGGAACTGCTGTTAATGTTAATTTATAACTCTCTGTGGTGCACCTATTATATATTGTCCTGTTGTCAGTCCCTGTCTGGCTACACAGGCAGCCTACAGGAGTCTGAGCTTTGCAACATCTGGTGTCTGAAAAGAGAGGGAGCCTGATGTTCTGAGCAGAGGATAGCTCCAAAACACCCTTGTATACTGGATTGGATAAATCTTCTTCTGTTGCCTTATAAATTCAAGGCATTTGAGAGTGATAAAAAATTATCTTGAAAAGAAAGAGTCAAATATAGGAAAATAAGTTGAAAATCCAAGATGTGCTACATAGATATAGCAAAATGTAGAAACAGAATCATTACCAAGCTATGAATTTAGAATTATTTGAGGTGATAGTCAGGAATTTTTTTCAGTTATTTCAGTGGAGCAAGGCACTGTCCTCCATTGCTAATAACCTGTTCACAGAGTAGTAGAAAACAATCTGGGATGTGAATATCAGTTAAGTAAAGTGATAATGTAAAGGAAAATTTTCAAAGTTCTCCCACCTCATTAGTACTAATTCTAAGCAAGTTCCTTTAATACAAGTTAACTCTCTTAATAAATTAACCCTCCCTTGTATTCTGCCTGGCTGTTTATTTCCTATCCAGTGTACCTCTGATAGGTACAGCATCCAGGTTACCTCTTGTGTGCTATTTTTTTTTATTAAAAAAACTGTACTGCAAACAACCAAGTCCACGAAATTTATGTCCAACAGTTAAATGCCCTGGTTGTGAATGTCATTGATCTTATCCAAGATTGTCAGAGGAAAATATATGAGGTATTTTAAGATTCTCAGGCTTTATACCTACAATAGTAAATAGTTTGTTTAACAAAAAAAAAGACACATTCACATCTCCCCATATTTCATTTCCTATGGCTAAGTATTTCCTAATTTACATATTAATGCAGCTTAGCCAAAAAAAAGTTTACAAGACCACCTGGGAAAAATTCCACTAGATGAATGATCAATGCAACATTGGAAACAGAGTTCAGCTGAGTATTTTCCTCATTGTTCTAAATTTTAAACTGACAGTGTTAATGTCAAATACAGGACAGAGTTGTGAATGCAGTCCAGAATTCAGGATCACCTTAGTGAGCTCCCAGAAGAACATAGTTATGCTTGACTTTTTTTGAGTTTTGGGCCAAATGTATATTGCAAAGTGGTCCTGTTTGCCCACTGGGCTATTTTCACACCCAATTATCTGAAAACAATGACGTTAGGGAAATTTTAAAATGAATAAGTTTTTCACTTTGAGATTTTCAAGTTATTCTGGTTAACTTGAACTCAAGCCACTCTTTCAAGAAATGTCTGTTTTTTCATTCTTGATGTTTGGAAATAACAAAAAATATTGAAAATCTTTCATTTTGTGGGGAGCTTATAAAACCTGTCCAGCTGATTTTTAAAACACAATATTATTTTCAGTGAGAGTAGCAAAAGCAGGATATACAGATACCTTTTCTATTTACAGCTTGTTTACTAATTTCTTCTGCATTTCCAAACTCTAATATAGCTTA
>WBNO01030643.1:0-42416 GCA_013400575.1 Peucedramus taeniatus
CCTTCCTTCCTTCCTTTTTTTCTTCTCTACCATGGTTTTGTTGTGCCTATGGTTCTTAGTTGTTAACAGTAGTACTTGCTGATAATAAGAAAAATATTTGCCTCAGTTTCATGATGTTTGCCTTTCAAACTTGGGTATTTTATTGCTATTGAATTGACTTCTATTTTTGCTGTGATGACACTTTAAAATGAACATCACATCACTGATTTCCATAAGCACAGATGGAATTCATCAGGGAGTCATAATTCCAATTCTTTCCCTCCTCCTCTCATTTTGAATGACAAGTGTAATAATAATGAGATCAGAAAAAGACATAATCTTTAAAATTAGAGAAGGAATGGCTAAAGTGAATGGTTGTATTAGTGAACTAAGAAATTACATTTTCATCAAGACAAAATTAGATACTTTCAGAAAATGCTTGGACAAAGCTGAAAATCACATGAGCTTTTCAGAGGATTAGATACAGCAAATGAGACAGGACACCATCTATGCTCTGAGAAAATAATGTGCCATGAGGCTGTGATATTTAAGACAGGGAGGAAAGTGCAGCCTTTTCAATCTTGGAGGAAAATGGGACTATTTCGTCTCCAGTAGTTATCATGGATGCATCAGTATTTTAGAAAAGTCTTATCATGAGTAGATATTTAATGTATTGCATCTACCTCCAGCAGACACCAAGGTCTTTGGGTTTGTTTGCTCTTTATTATTACACTTCAGCACAAGTGGCAGAGCTTGTCACAGTTATAAGCACTTTTGAGCTACTTAGGAATCAACATCCAATTTTATATTCTTTGCTAAAGCCAGAGCTAAACAGTTTCTACTTCAGAAGCCAAGGGCTGTTCAGTTTGATGTTCCTCTAACAATTGTGGATGACGCTGGTTGCTTCTCTGAAGTTAGAAACACCTACAAAAAGGCAAACAGAAAATGGAAAAATGCCTTCCAGCACATCTTTTTTCACATATGGACAATGTCAGCATTTACTTTAGAAAGATAACTTCATGTAATGGGAGATAATACACTAAAATGAGGCAGGATAGAGGCCACTTTTTACAGCTTCAGTCTACACTCTCTCTGCCAATCTTTGTAAATCATAATCAGCACATGACATCTGCTACTTATTCCCAACATGAAAAGAAAGTTGGAAAACAAAATTATGCTTTCCATGCTGTGTTTTTATGTGTAGCTCTTTCCATGCCTGACTTTAGAACGCAAATAAAATTTGAACTTCTAAAATGTCCTATTGAACTCAATGCCAGTAGTTTCTGTTCCAAACATGATAAAATGTTTATATGCTTGAAAACAGAAGTAATACGGACAATTTACTTTAAATAAAATATGATTTATATCATTTACTTAGCTATTAAAAAGTAAAATTGAGCTTAAGGTCATCTAAGTTTCCTTGGATATCAATAGGAAGACAGAAAACTTTTAAGTGGTCATCCACTCTATCCTGTGAGTGTGCTTAAGGTTAGTGAGGACACTCAAAGTCTGGAGTTGGTTTTGTTTATCCATCACCTTGGCTGGTTTTGTCTATTCTGTTTTAAGAAATGCAATGCATTATCTATGTCTAATTCAGACCCCAAGCTGCATGTGCTGGTCTGATTTAGATCTCTGATACCGTGGTTTGCTTTTCATGTCCATGGATTTAAGGAACTATTCAGTTTCCTTCATCTGTCTTCCAGACTGTGAAAAACACTCTTCAGGCAAACAGGTTTTGTTTAGTATTTATTTCAAATGGCATGAAATAAAAAAATTCTAATTTAATTTAACTAAAAAAGAAGTCTATCTTTAATAATAGAAGAGTGACTCTAATATTACAAATAAAAGAGAGAAATATTTCATTTGAATCACTGCAAGCCAAATGCAGCACTTCTACATAAGACAGATGATAAATGTTGCTTTGAGTTAAGTATGCCAGGACTATTGCTGGATGAGTAACGAAATACAGTATTTTATTTTTCAAGCTTAAGTATGCCTAGACATAGGATCCCAAACTTCCAAAATACCAGTTCTCTTTGATTTTTAATGAAATTTGATTTCTTGGCTGCTTGGTACTCATGTTTTGGTTTGTTGGTTTTTTTTTTTGTGGTTTGTTTTTTTGTTTTTGGAATTTTTTTGGGTGTTTGGGTTTTTTTTGTTTTTTTTTGTGGTTTTTTTTTGGGTTTTTTTTTTTTGTTTTTGTGTTTTTTTTTTTGTTTGGTTTGGTTTGGGTTTTTTTTGTTTTTTTTTTTTGGTGGGGGGGGCAGACTTGGTTGGTTGGTTTTGGTTTTATCCCTTTCTTTTTAAAATTTTATTTTCTTTGTTTCTTTTGAAATTTTATTCCCCTGGTAGTCATAAAAACAGTGAAAGAATAACTTTCAAGGTAGAATCATTGGTATTTGCATAGCATAGATTTTAATTTAGTTAAAAATGCACATTTTTATTATAATTCCCTTGAAAATCAGTGGCTTAAGTTTAGGATGAACAGAAAGTCCTATGAAATTACCAGTAGTTTTCTTAAGTCCAAAACTAAAACAAAACAAAGCAAAAAAATAATGTAAAGGATTCACAAAACTCAATCACCATGTAATTGCCATCCTATTACTTCACCTATGAGAAGAATACTGCAGAACTGGACTCAGTGCTGTGCCTGTGCTTTTGATCTTGTTTTGCCACTTGTTTCATCTAAGTATTTGGCATTAAAACACTGGAAAGAAGTGGATACCTCAGGGGTCGTGTACCACTCAGACTCACTCTTGATTCCTGGGTCTCCAGACCAGGTGTACTCCTAATACTCTCTCCACCTTAAGCTCACCTTCTGAAGGCACTGTGCTCCACTCAAAAATGGAGCCTGTGAAAGACATTTCCAAACAATGTGAAAATTCAAGTCTACAAGCAAAGAGCAATCTTCCTACTGAATATTATACAGACATCTTCTCCCTAACTCCTGAGGTGCTAAAACTCAAGGCTACATCCATGTTCGGGTCTTTCTCCTGGTTTCATGTGACTTGATTCATCTGGCACAGTGAAAAAGGAGCATCACACCTCTACTAAAATTCAGTGTTGAGGAAAAACAAGGAAAACTTATGGGTTTGGGAAAGAGGGATTGGCAAAACAAGAGCATTGGACTGGGAGGAAATGAGGATATGATGAGTGGAAGAGGAGGCATTTGGGAGTGAAAGCTGTGGGAAAGGTTGTTTGCACTAAAAGACATTTGCCCTTTATTTGGATCTTTGTTGTGGGACAGGAAGCGCTTCTACAACACAACTGTGTCAGTACATGAGCTATGTCTGTGCTACTCATAAAAGAAAGCCAGGCATTGACCTATGACTTTGGAGGCAGCTTTCTTAGAGTAACAGCTTATTTATATTGCCTGATATTAGCCTCTCTTTGGAGCAAGATGGCCATGTGCAGACTGTGCAGGCTACATCATGCTCCATGCTGGAGTTTGCTGAGGCTCCCATGAGTCATAAGATATATAATTATTTCAAAATATTTTAAGCAACGTGTAGGCCTATCATACTTTGTAAGTGGGGAGATTTTATAGCACTGAGGAATAATATTCCATGTAATATAGCATATGGGTGCTTGAGAATGCAGTCTTTTGAGTTTGTGTTTATAACAGCAGAATAAAGAACTATCATTGTTGTACCTTATCCACACTGCCTTCTGGGCATGGGATCTCATACGAACAGCCTCACAAGAAAGTGCTCTCTTCTAACAGCAAATATTTACTACGGGAATAGAATTTTTCATGGCAAAAAACTGATGAAGACCATAGAAGAAATAAAATTTCTTCTACAAAAGACCATAGAAGAAACAAAATTTCAATGTGATCTTCTCGTATGGTGCCGTAATAAATTCATTCAAATGTGCTTGTGAGGTAATTCTGGTTGCTATATGGCTATGAGTTTGAAAACCCTGTATCCCTCTTTCCTATCTCTTACCTGGTATTGGTAAGTCCAGGCTAGACTCTTCCTGCTGTATAAAAATATAGATATCAATGGGAATTATTTGAATTTCTGAAGAGCACATCATAGAAATGCTACTGTTATTTATATTTTTTCCCTCCTTTTTATTAGGAACTATAACTAATAATTCTCATTGTCTTAGAAAATATTATTTCATCAGAGGTTTTTACTACTGTGTAAAGCTTCATTTATGCTTATGTACTATTTATAAAGGCAGAGAAGATTCCAGCTTTAAAATCTAAAAATAGTTTCTGATTGTTTGAGCAGTTTATTTGCTCAAAATTTATCATTTGACTTTACATGTTTTCTTCTTATGATATTCTTTTAGTTTAATAGCTGTTGTTAGAAAAGAAATCTGCCTTGTTCTTATGCATACCAATAAGCAATAGTGTTTGAAAGCTAAAGAATAATACATTAGAACCATTTGGATACCTTAGTGGGATCATGCATTTCTCTTCTTTTTCTTGTGAAGAAGTAGTTCAGTGGCTTTTCTTAAGTCCAAGGGCAGAAAGATGTTACTCTCAGTGGGGTTGAGCAAACATGCCTCAAGAACAGATAAATCCAGGGAGGAGTAAATCAACTTAGTGACAAAGAAGAAATGGGAGCAGAGAGGAGTGTGTCTCTTAACCTCACAGCATGGGAAAGGCATCTGTCTGAAGGACACAACAAAAATTAGTAGCATAAAATCACAGGGATGAGTAAATTATTGCTTGGTGCTACAAGGTCTCATATAACGTCACATTCTTAATTTGACAACTGAGTTATAATTTACAGCAGGAATGAATTTGCCGATGGCAGATTTGGCTTGGGACAAGGGAATGCTTACTATCTCACTGCAAAATATCAAACCATCTGTTTTATATAGGGAGGCACAGATTGAGAAAAATGGAAATTTATCAATGTGAGACAATATTCCTCATTTTCATATTTTGAATCAGAACTGTGCTAGTGCTGTATATCTGAAAGTACCTATACAAAAAATATATGTAACATATACATATAAACACCGTGACTTTAAATTTCTTCCTTGACAGTGTCTGTCTTACTCACAAGTGCATATACACACAAAACACCAGAAATTTCCATCTAGACGCAGTAATTTTCAAACCACACAGAAGTAGAGGAAATTCCATCTCTGAGCTTAAGGCAGGCACCAGGATCAGATGGATTTTCAGCCAAATATTACAAAATATTTAAAGATATTTTGTATCTCACCTTACTGAATACTTATAACCATAAGTCAGGAATGGAGCTCTTCCAACTTGTATAGGATTTGCTTTTATTTCTTTATTAATAAAGAAATAATAATTTCTCATATATGGTTCATAAATACACTGTTACTAAATAAGATATTAGTATGCTTTGAGAAAAAAAAGAAGAAACATCCAAAGTGTTGGGCCTTAACGAAAACCATGAATTTTACCTCATGAGATTGCCCCAACAAGTAAAATGCAAAGTTCCAGGTTAGAGAAAGTTGTTTAATTCATCCATATCAAGGTGACTTACAGCTGACACACTGCCAGAAATATAGACTGATAGAGATAGTAAATTTTAGCAAGGTTTTTTATTGCCAGATATACACATAGGTGAAAAAACATAGTTCTTTTTGACTTGGTGATCCTCACTTACATAGAGTAGGATTATACTTGCACCTCTGAATAGGTAAGCTAAAACCAAGGCTGTCTCTGATAAGTAAAGTAAAACGTAATCAGAAATCTCCAATTCTTGGACCACTTGGAAGCTTAATAGAAGAAAAATGAATTTGTCCATGTTCACTGCAGGAGGGCTGGAAGATGTGACCTTTAAAGGTCCCTTCCAACCCAGACTATTATATGATTCTATGATTGATTCTTTGATTAAGTATGTCAGGAGTTATTTGTATTTGGCTAGTTTGTAGAAATGCCAGTAAGGAGTGCACTCTAAAAATTTGAGGTACCCAGGTTTGTGTACATGTAGGTACATATAGAACTTGCAATCTGACTAGAGAAGGCAAACAAGAACATACAGACATGGAAAGATTAGGTGATGTGTCTGAAATTACCTTTTATGTCTTGGGGTAGCTGGTTCAGTTAACAAAACATCAGTAGCCAATTTATATAGCCTAAAAATACTTGTGAATGGTCAGAATTGTAAGGCTTTTGTCCAGCACTTCTAAAATGTTTTGATTATTAAGGGACAGATTCATAGCTTTCAATGTGAGAAAGTTTCTTTCAGAAGTCTTCTGATCCCAGCGTGTTTGCCCAATATGTGTACCAATAAGCAAGATCATGCCCTTCCCCACAACTGATGGACCTTTGCCATCACCTCCTCACACCTGTGTTGTGTCTCCCGTCCCTCTGCATGCACCAGATGTGATCCCTGACCAGTAGGTTGCGTTTCAAAGAGACTAACCAAGCCTGTGAGACAGGAGAGAGTGTGCAAGGATGATGAGGGACAGGCCAAGAGGAGGGTGCAGGAAGCCTTGTCCCATGTTAATTGCACACAGTTTGCATCTGTAGTGGTCCTGCTTTTTTTTTTTTTTAATGAACAATGATTTAGGGGGGTGGAAGAGAGAACCAGGTGCACTGACAGAGGCTGACTAAGCTATTTATGAGATTGTGTATGTTGCACGTTGCTCTCATTTACCAGGACCCCAGTGAAAGATTTTCCTTCCTGAACGACAGCATCATCCAATCTTCCCTTGATTTGGTGCTACTTTGTTCTACTCTCTAGGCAAAATTATGTCAGAAAAACACAGTGTGGCGCAGAGCTTGTCAATATTTGTCACAGAATGAGATTCAGAAAGCCTATTTTCCCCAAAGGCAAAGACTTCTGTCTGAGAGTAATTATGGCCTCTTAACATGTTCTGTCTTTTCCTAAGGTATTTTTGGAAGCATATGTTCCATTTCTTCACTGCTCTCAGAGAATACTTGTGCCAAGGCTTAAAACTCCAATCAGATAATCCTGAGAAAACCAGAGTAAAATAAGATTTTCAAAATCAAATCTGCAAGGCAAGTTTGGATTTGGAATAAGAAAAGTTGAAACCACCAGTTTGACCCGGGTTCACCTTGCAGCAACCGGCACTGAATTGAAACAGACCAAACAATGTTCTGGAAAAGAAGTTTCAGACACATTTGTTTTAAAACAGCATCATAAGGTGAATCCCAAATGTCTTAACTGTTTCTAAAAGAAATCTTTACAGATTTTTTAAATCTCCTGTATTTGCAGAATCCAGGCTTCAGAAACCAAATTGTTTATTTCTTATGATTAAATAAACAATGTTAACATCTCTCTCTCTCTCTCATCGCTATTACGAGATCTCGCCTTAAGATGCATACACACACACACACGCACACACACACACACACACATATATGTAGTTGTCTGGAATAATTTATGCATTACTATTTTGACTGGTTCTCTCAAAGATGGTTCTGGCAAATCCAGGTTTGCCAACATTGGCATTGCCTCCACTTGTCCTCCTAGCTGCCCTCTGCCCTGGCACACCATTTCAGTTTCTGATCCAGAGTTTGAGTTTGATCATCAGTGAAAATGGGTTTGCTTTAATATGTCCCTTAGCAAACAGAGGCTTAGGCACAGCTAGCTATGGATGCTGTGTGGAAATCTCTGTAAGAAACATGGATGAGCTACAGTAAGTGCTTATCTGACAGAGCTCTGAGAGTTAAACCACATATTCTTACTACCAACAATTTTCACAGAACAAAAACATAAAGATCCAAATTCTTGGTAAGAAAAAGTAGTTACTGAATTCTTTAAAGGCAAAGATGAGATTGATTTTGCTTTGTTTACCAGTAAGGAAGCAAATTTTACTGGAGAGAGATTTAAAATGAGTCATTCTTATTTCTTCTTGCTTTGCTCTGTTCTCTTCACTGACAGACACTTGCAGTAAGATAGTGTTGTCTGTTTTGAAATTTATACACAGGGAAGTAGGGAATTAGCAGAAAAACACAGTAAAGATTGTGACAACTTGGTCTTTTTGAATTCATTCAGATAGTTTAGGCTTTTTTTTCAACAGTTATTTTAAAATAGTGTTGAAACAACATCATATTGCTTCACCCCTAGAGAGCCCCTGGGTCATAAATATCGTTACAGCCAAAAATCTCAGCTGTTATTTCTTTATCTATCATGAATGGTACAGAAAGAGCATTATCACTGACTGCAGTTGGAAGCAATGATTTTAGCATAAAGCAGGAGAGTAATCTTTAATTTATTATCCCTGGTCTCAAAAATATTTGAAGCATAGTGTCTGTGAGCTTTCAGGTGTTTCCTGTATTAAGTTAGAATCTGAAGAGATTTAAAACCTGTTGTAATTTTAGAAAAGCAAAGCTTCTTGCTCTTTAGTCTATTCCACAGACCTTGGAAATGAGTGCAGTTGATTCTAGTTTAGCCCAAGCAAATACTGCAATAGGTCACTTTTTGAATTTCAGTTTCCCTACTTACTTTTGGGGCAATTAAAACAGCTGTGTTCAGAGCTGCTCGAGTAGCAGTTGTTATCTCTTTAAATAAACTGCTATGATGTACATAGATTGCTATCAGGTCTCAGCAGATATTATAATATCAGAAGATATTATTATGATAAATGAGACCTGATTACATTGCTTTTCAATGGCATTAATTTACATGTCTGTAGAAGTCTGTTGGGATTGGCTTTTATAGCTACTGTAATTTGTAGGCTTTTGACATTGCTTTGGGATAACTTGTCTAATTGGCTTTTTCCTCTCATCAGAATGGAGCATGTTTTGAAGCTGACATCACTGTGGACATTATGCTATGAGGGGCTTCTTTGGATTGTTATATGAAGGATTTTTGCCTCTTGTTAGTCTTTTGTACTTGTCATTGAAACTTTTCTCTGAGCTGTAAAAGCCTTTTTCTTTGTTCATAGTAAGAAAATGACCAAAAAATAGAAAATATGTCAAATAAAAATTTATGAAGGGCCACCTATATGGCTATCAGCTAGGGAAAGAATTGGTTCCCCTTATAATTCTAAGGCAGGTCATTCTAGAAAGATGCAACAAACATTTAAAAATGTGGCAAGAGAACAAATGAATGCATTTCATTTTTTAATAGCAATTTGTCTTCAAAAACCAACTTATGGCCCATCCAAGTTCACAATAGTGATATAGGCTGAGTTGAGGAGTTTTGGAATAATTAGAAAACTAACCAACCAGTGAGTCTAATTTCATATTTCTTGTGTGCTGAAGATTTCCATTGACTCGATGAGCAAAATACTTGAACATACACAGAGCAGAAGTCCAGGGATAACATTAACTTTTCCCAAATGGGAATAAGGAAAAAAAACCAGAAAGAATGAAAAAAAAAAATACCATAGTAACCCTGCTGAGAAATTTAAAGGCAGGTGGTGTATTTACTTAAGGAAGCTTATTTAATAATGTGCAACTCATTAGGGGATATACAGATGCTTTTCTTTTTGAGCCTGAGGAGCAAAGAACTTATTTTAGAAACATTGGGATGGGAATCCTGCCTACTTGTGCACTTCCTTAAAAAAACTCTTATTGGGAGACTTCCTTCTTCCTGCAGGGACTGTCTGTTTGGAAACTGAGTTCACTGTGGTTATTGTAGCTAGGGTTTCTTTGACAAGATTAAATTTTTGCTCTTGTTAGTTTCCTTACATTTGCTATTTAGACTTTCTTTTTCCTCTGCAGTTTCTGTGCAGCAATTGCCTTTAATGCTAGTTCTTTTGCCCCATTTCCTGCCTGATAGAAGCATTAGCTGTAGGATTTACTACAGGAAATAAACTGGGTCCTTGCCATGGCCCAAAATTTTATTTCTTTTCTCCTTAATCATAAATGTAATCAGTAGAACATTGCTGAAAAGGTGTCGAACAATAGGCATTCACTAGGTCCTTCTGGAAAAAATTCCTCTTTTGTCTGTTCATGTGTAGATCTGTTGTCCTTGCATTGCCACACATATAAAAATGAAGGTAGGATTTGGTCCAAAGACAGTTAGAAATGGCAGAGGATTGCCTGCAGTAGTGAGTATTGATTTAGCAAGATCAGTCACTAGAAAGCCAATGAGCATAGTATACTAAGAATGCCTTTCATAATACATTTTCTTTTGTTGTCTGATCTGTGTTAGCATCAGATAGATTTTATATGACTACAGGGAACTCAGTCATTTCAAATCAGCCCTTGAGAAGGGAGTTCATTGCTCTCACAAAATTTAAATATGGCTATGATTTCAGGCAAAAGAACAACCATTTAAGTTTAGCCATACAGGTGACTTGGATGCCTTCTTTTCCAGAATATTTATTTCTAGAAATGAGGGAATATGAATGTGTGTCATGTGTTCTAATAACTGAGATAACTTCTTGGCTCTAATCATATTGAATATCTTCAAAGAAAATGCTTGTTTTCACATTTTTTCCATTATTAATTCCAGCCCAGAGGAAATGGGTTTTTTTCAGTTATCCAAGGGTCACATACTAGAAAGTTAAAATCAAGTTCTGGCACAATTTTCTACAGAATAAAAGTATCTAAATCCAGAATTTATGCATTCTTATTTCACATCTCCTAAATGAATTTCTAGTTTACAAAAAAGGTCATGAAAGAAAGTATGAGAGTTCCATGCATTATGTTCTTCATGTGAAATACGTGCTATATAATTAAAGCAACATCAAGTCATTGAATCCTTTTACTGTAATGAAAGATGATTTGAACTCTTGAGATTTAAAATATCATTGAAAAAACATAATATAGTAAGGGTAAGTGTATTTGCAGAACACTTTTATATATCTTGTATCAAATTGTCATATTGGATGATCCTATGCTGCTTTGTAAACTGAACTGCACCATGGATTCAAAGGATGTAAGAGCTACTCTAATATTCTTTATAGTATTTTTAGGGCTTGTTCTGAACTAGTGGGAAATATTCTCAATATGAAAAATAGCCAGAGTAAAACAGCAAGCAGAATTTTCCTCAAGGTCTACTTATCCACACTGTGTCTAAATCCCTTGCCCAATACCAGCCTCCCATTATTACCTAGTGGAAATACAGTTAGATATCTTAAATAATGGTCACCTGTAAGGCAGAATGAACTTCTGGCCATATATCACCCCATCCTGGGAATTAGGAAGTAATTCTAGGGAAGCCCTCCTAGGAGGGCTCTGCTTGGTACAACACAGATTCATCATTATGGTAAAGTCATAATAAGAATACAAGAACCTGATAAAGCACATAAATTAAAAAAGATTAGTCAAAAATTATGACTTAAAGAAAACTTTTATATTCCCAGATCTTCCAATTAGAAGATCTGTATTGATCCTCTCTATCTACTCACTATGAGGTCAGAAAAAGCCCTGAAAAAATACCCAGTCCCTCAGTGAAAATAAATTAAACCCATTTCTTCTTTTGTTATCTTTTTTCCCAATACCAAACCCCAGAATTTCTTTGCTGTTTTTCACCTCCATTCATTCCCTTTCAGTGGTGCTGCTGAGAGGAGAGTCTGCAAACAGCTTTTTTTCTCAAATAGGCATCACCAGATAAAAAAAATTACACTGGACCAAGCCTGCTTTCAATTTGGACTTCCTCAGAACTTCATTCTTAAGTGTACTCTTTTCTCAGCCTGAACACAGTCCGTAATGTCATGTTTATTTTCTTTTAAAAAAGCTGGATTGGTCGAGTAGTCAAAGCATCCAAAAAAGATAATTTAGTCTGGGGAGCCAAATCATACAGACTGTGTTTATTTAGCCACTCCAGTGAACAGAAAATGGCTTCCAGGAGGTAAGCTTTTCTGAAACAGCACAATTAGTGCATGAAAACTTGGCCTAGAACCATATCTCAGGGTTAGAAGTAGTATTAGCTGCTAAGTATTTATCTGTACTCTGACTGTTTGGAACAGGAAGACAACATGCCAGCTGGTTCTCCACTTGCCTATTCCCTTCCTGGAACAAGGGTGTAGCAGCTAAATAAATTAATAGTACAGTTAGCAAGGAGTCAAAAGCTCAGACCATTTTAGTGAAAGAACTGATGCATAATTTATAAATGGAACAATGTATTAGGCATCAAAATCACTTGAGCGAAGTCTGTATTAACTAAATGAATGGAGGAAGGAGAAGACAATCCTATACGGGCACAGTGATGCACAGCCAGCTTATACATTATTTTTGACTTTGCCTTAAATGAGCACTGCTCATCTGACTATCAGTCCACACCTACCTCAGGCACCAACATAAATTCTTACCTGGGTGAAGAGTTAATAACAGATGTTAAAAAAACTCAAATAACTTTACTGGAAGTTGGTTACACACAGAAATCAACACAGTTGGTTGGCCTTTCAGGCCACTGCATGAAGACAAGGTTTGATTCTGGTTTATAGTTTCACACAAACGTTTCGGATCCTGTAGAGCATCCCAGATGTCTAAGTCTAGTCAAGGAAATCAGATACACATATAAATAAAACCCCTCAAATCTAACCTATTTCCCTATGCTTGATTTATGGTCAAAAGTCTCACTAGAAATGATCAGGCTTTCAGGTGTTAACTATCCACAGCTGTCTGTGAAGATGATGTGAAAATATAAAGTAGTACTGTGAGGTTTTTAGAGGAAGTCTCCATAAAAGCATTTAGATTAATTACTAAAGGGAATTGAAGTTGCTTTAGTCAAATGTCAACTATACCTTCTTTGTTTTATTAATCTCTGAACTATGATAGAACCTTCAAACTACTAATCATAATACTGATGTTCTATTAATTCAACCATTCTGGAAGCCATCACCCAAAGCCACCAATGCTTAAAAAAGAAACGTAAATACTGTTGACTTTTAATGTGGACTAAAATCCATTTTAGAGATTTTTCTTTGTTGGATGCAAAGAAACATTTCACAAAAATCAGACTCTAAAGAGGAAAATTCAGCTGTCTTACCCCATTTACTTCAATAATGTGTTCGTTGCTTCTCCTGTTCCTACCTACTTGCAATCTGTCCTTCAAGCACAATCTTTGCTTTAATGAGGTGCAAATTTTAATGTCTAGTGGGACAACTTAAATGCTAATATTATTAAGCATGGGCAATTTTTTCCCTTCTTTTCATTCAGCCTCCCCCGCAAGGATATTAAACATGAAAAACTATGTTAATGTATTGTAAAGTAGTATAGCTTGGCTGAGAAAGTTATGAAAAGCAAAGTGTCTATTTTCTGTACCAACATTAAGTCAACTATACTGCAAATCCTTTCTCTTTTATAACATAAACATACCTATGTTTTCCATACAAAATATTTTTATCATAGCAAAACAAAATGAAAATATAAATGACATAAATCCATAAAACACCATAATAAGTTCTGGAAAACTGTACCTGTCCTCTGTCAGGCTTCTGAAGACTGAAGTTCTCTCTCATTTCCCAAGGGCATGGTTACTACTGAAATCTCCAGTTATAACAAAGAGTTCTGAATAATGATGAGGGCTGGTTAAAATGTTTTCTGGGTTACCACCAACAACCCTACTGGAATACTGAAATTATTCTAACTGAAATTTATTACAAAACAAAACAAAAGTTTCAATTTTCTGCAAAAATAAAATGAAGTATTCTATCCCAACCGTCATGTCTAGAGTCAAAATATTCCAATGAAAAAGCTAAATCTGTCTTTTGTTTTCCCCAATGAAATACGCTACTCATGCTTCATAGAAGCTTTATTTCAGTAATATTATTCCTGATTTCTGCTTTGTGGGAAAAATATCCAGCCAGATTTTGTTAGAGTAGAAACTATTCTGAAATCCGCACTTCTATCAACTGTGGAGGCCTGTGAGCCTATTGGGAAAAGGGCAGTGGCAATGCCCTGGAGGCATGCACCATAGGCTCTGGGCATCCCCCATAGGTTAGGGGGAGACAGAAGGCTTCCCATGGTGCTCTGCAGCACTATGCTAATTTACCCCAGTTCTGTATTCCCCATTGGCCAGTTGACCATCCCTATCCCTTTTACCCCTATCTGGTCTTGCTCTAGAATATTTCCCACTCCCTGTTTCCCCACTGGTTAATGTAACCCTGCCTGTCCTCCCTGGCACTCCCTATTGGCTCCTGCCCTTTGTACTGCCCCTATGTCCTCAGTTGATTGGCCCTGATGCTTTGCTCCACCCCCTCTTTGCATATTTATACCCTGGACCTTCCACTGTCTGTCGTCTTCTGTCTCTGGACCCCTTCAGTGCTGGATCCTAATAAACCTCTCTGGAACCTCATACAGAAGATCCTCCCATGTCTGGCTTGCCAGCTAGCTGTGATGTGCTTGAGTGTGTGATTGTCATGTGCGTGCCCAAATGTTCTCCCTCCGAGGACGCTTGCGGGGAAGATAGTGGCACTGACCACCTTGCCTTGCCTCTACAGTCAACAAAGGTGGAAAACTAGATCTAAATCCTGTTGTAAAGGCGCCTCCGCGAGTCCCTCTGGGGGGTCCTGGCTGGCTGTGGCACACACAGCTGTGGGGGAACCCTCTCCCGATCTCCGAGGGGCAGGAGGACGGCTCAGGCTCTCGCCTTGGCGGGTGAGGCAGGAACACGACTGCGGAGGAAGAAAGGAGTGGACTTCAAATGGAGGGATCAGTCCAGGTTTATTAATGCCCAGGCCTTGAGCCCAGCATGACCTCTCTTCAAAGACCAAGCTCTGGGCTATCAGGTATCTTACAAAGGGGGAGGGAACAAAGAGAGGGAGCCAATGGGGAAACATGGGGGTATGGACATTGGGAAGATGGGTCTCTGGGGAGACCAACAGGGGTAACCTGTGGGAGGAACCCCGGTTCCTGAACCAGTCACTGGATGCCCTCAACAGAAGTTTCTAGGGGAAGGGATGGGCTGCTGAGTGACAGACAGGACACCAGGGAGGGGTTGAGGGAGGAGGCAGGATGGGCAGAACCACTGAAATAGGGGAGAACTGGGATAAACCAAGGTACAGAACAATTATAAAAAAGCATATAAAACACAATACAATCCAACAAGACATTGTAGTCTATAAAGATACAGAGGCTGTATAACTTTAATATTATGGAGGTTCACTATGAGATTTTGAATAAAAATATTTACGTGTTGAAAATAAATATTCCCCTTTTGGGGATAAAAGATGATAAATGTTGTTTTAAAAACAAAAAATCATGTCAAGAAGCACATTTTTGTTCATGAAGAAGACACAATGGCTTTAAACATCTGTTTTCCTCTGTCTTTTCAGAATTTGGATGAGGGATTGGGCACCCCAGTGGGAAAATGGGAATCTCTAATTTCTAAGAAAGCAAGCTCCCATTTCTAGCTCTGTAGAGAAATGTGGTAATAAACTTTAAAATCACAGTGTGTTTGTGTATAAAAACTTGTTACTGATCCAGGACTGATTCTTCTACAGCTTTGGCCTCCAGCCCAATTGCTTCAGAGAAGAAATGCCAAATCTGTAAGGAGAAGGAGGAAACATTTTTATGGCAATTTGATTTAACAACAAGAACAACAACAAAGAAATCCATTTGAAGCAATTTAAGGATTAAGAATGCAAAACTTGGGTTCGATGGGACATCAGGAGCAGAACAGATGAGGCAGTGAAGATACAGAGGAAATTAATTTATACAATTCAGTAAAATATTTAATTCTCTAGTGCATATATATTTATCTGCATATGAACATGAACATAATGATGTATCCAAGTGTGTATTGTTTTAAGGCTATACCATTTTAATAAAGTCTAAGTTTTATATTTGTTTTAGTTGCCACTAGCTAGGCATTGAATCATTATGGTTTGAATGAATTCATTATGGGCTGACCTGAAATAAAGAATACTCCCTTACAACACCCTGGCTAGAGGTGAATTTGCTCTGCCAATATTACTCTAACTATGATTGAAATCTACTTTAAATTCAGAGAGAAATTTCCTAACTGCAGGATTAACTGTTAAATTAGACCACTTCTGGATAAAATTAAAGAAAAAAAAAGATTGACAAATAAAATAAAGTTTATGGTTTAAGAATTGTATTAAGTGAGCTCTAGGAAATGAAATAAATCCTGAAACATCAAAAAATGGCTGATAATGGACACTTGACATTATACCCTTTGCTTAAAGAAGATTCCCTAAAACTTAATATGTAGAAATCCCTAATTGTGGACTAAGATAGTCCATCAGGATTTCTACAGGTCAGTTTTAGGAAGCAGACCATGCACATAAGCTAAATTTTTGTAGAAATGAATAGTTTAATGTGTTACTGCATACTCAGTTGCTGACATAAGCCAGGATGTTTTCAGTGCATTTGACCTGGCTCAGAAAAACTTGGTGCCTGCAGGCACATTTATTGGTACTTTGTACTTGGGGTGGTTAAGAAATTATTAAGAATGCTTTAAGTGAAGAGTAATTTTTGCTACATCATCCAAAAGACAAATAACCCTGAACTGCAAAATTCATTTATTAAGTGGCAATTTTATTTTTTCTTTTATGAACCAGTACCAAATGGCACTTAAAATACATTAGTCTACCAGGATTTTGACCTCAGAAATATCAGTACCCCAGCAAATTGATGAAGCCTTCTGTTTTTATTCAGTATACATAAAGATGTTCAAATAAAACAGTGAAGGGTATTAATTAAAGGTTTAATTTGTACTTACATAAAATAGGCAAATGGCAGAAGATAAATTTTATTATGTGTACATATTCATAACCTCTGAGTGTTTACTAACCATTCCTAAATGATTTATAAAATGAAATGTAATGCAAAATCTATGATCAAATTATTTTATCAAAATATGCAATTTTATTTCTTTCAAACAGCACAAAACCCAATAGTGCTTCCCAGGTGCAAGAAACAATGGGTTGTAAATAACAAAAACTTTCCAGGTAGTTCATAATGATCTGTGTTTTTGCCGAATTGCAAGTCCTGTTGCTCAGGTTTCCTGAATAGGTCCCATAAGAAACTTGTATATCCACTTTACTGAAAAAAATTAAAAAAGAAAATGCAGCCATCCAATTGAAGGAACAAGAATTTGGGGGGCTGGTATGTGTATTTTTACCAGCTTACACAAGGAAAAGAGCCATTCAAAACCAAACCTCTTAAGAAATAGCAAATATGTCAACATTAGTGCAGGATCAACAATGTTTGAAGAAGCTCTCAGGAATCTAATCTTACTGTGATCATTTGATTTTCACTTATTGTACTTTGGGCAGTCATATTGGATCATGACCAAGTCTCAAACTAAACTTTCCAGAAAATCAGAGGACTTCAAATATTGTAAGTCATGCTTCAATTAGAAGGAAAGCTCCATACAGATCTGTAGCTCACCTGAGTGGTCTGAGACTGCCAGCTGCAGAGATTATGTAGAGGAGAGCCTGGCTTTGGAATGACATCATCTTCACCCTCTATTGGTGGAGCATGTTGCACTATCAGGCATTATTATGCCTGGTGAGATTTTAATTCAAAGTAATTGATTTGAAAGGGAATGCAGAAGAGTGATAAAACACTAAGGCAGATTATTGATAATGCAAGTAAACAAGTGAGTAAGTGTTGAAGTGTGATTTTTAAAATAGGGATTAGAGTTCCATTTCTGTGTGCCCTTTATCATTCAATCAGACTCATCCTGACTATCCTGAAACAAAGTTCATATCCTTATCCCACCATTGTAGCTAATTATCATGATGTCTTACCTATTTTACAGAGTTAGAGAGCTTGGATTAATTTTATTTTAATGCATTATGATTTCATACAGATGAGTAGCTATTTAGCAGGTGATTTTCAGATGATATTTCCCTGCACAATATGTCTTAAAGAGTAGGAAAGAAGAGGAATTAGTACTTTGAAGGTTAGCACTGATGCATACAGAGTTTCTGAAAACCTGTGATATTGCTAGTCCTGCCAAGATCCAAGTTGTTCTGTGTCAATAAGGATTAAGAGATTAGTTCACAGTATCACATTTAGCTTTAGACTTGCATTCAAGATCAGAAATAAGAAAGGAACTGGTAAGAGTCTGACTTGTTAGAAATCACCTAGTCCAACTCCTCTGCCATGGACAGGAATATCTGGCACTAGATCAACTTGTTCAAGAGTGTAGCATGATGCTCTGCAAAGGGGGGACACAGCAGGTCAAACTTTGCTGCCCATGATGGATTGAACAAAGAGAGCTCCTGTTTGGTGGGGCAGGAAGGGTCTTCTGATCAGTGATAACATTGAGCAAGGACAGTCTGCTGTTCTTAGTGCTGAAGAATGCTGAGACCAGCTTGACCAAATTGTCACACCTATGACGAGGATATGCAAGACACGGAGAATCTGAATGAAGCTGGGACCATCAAGGATGGGCAGACCCTGCTACAGCGTCAAAAGTGCGAAGCAGAACTTCTAACACTTTTATTAGCACAAAGCATGCTTTGTTGAATAAGCCTGAAAGCACATAATCAAAAAAAAATGCATATATATGACAGTCAATCAGTTTAAAAGGTCAGTCTCATTTTTGCATAGTGAGGACTTCTAGTCTACCACACTAAGGTATGTGAAAATCCTTCCCTTGCATGAGGAAGTCCCTCAAGGTTACTTCTCCAGGCTGAGAGAAAGACATCGGAGTATGGTGGTTGGTGTAGGCAAGTCATATCAATCTCTACTTAGCAATTGTTTTTCTAGCTTTAATATAATTGCTTCAATATTGCTTCAAAAATAATGCACTGTATAAGTAGGTATATCCATACTAGGTATAAATAATTCTAACTAGTTGTCTCATCATTATTGCTATCAATTTAAATACATAATTTTATTTATATAAGGATATTTGGTTTTCTATACTT
Source organism: Peucedramus taeniatus (assembly GCA_013400575.1). Classification (NCBI taxonomy): domain Eukaryota; kingdom Metazoa; phylum Chordata; class Aves; order Passeriformes; family Fringillidae; genus Peucedramus; species Peucedramus taeniatus. The sequence continues at coordinate 18,688 of WBNO01030643.1, forward strand.
CATCCTGAGGGATAAAGTTGTATACAGGTCCAATTACACATGTATAATTTGTTAGACATATACCCCTGACAAAGTCTGGGCCTAAGATTCGAACCAGCTACACCTTCTCTTTGAGAAGGACCTTACAAAGCAAGGGGATCCTTTCTGCACCTCATGACTCACTTAGAGGCCTTCTCTAGCAAACTTTGTCTGCAACTCCCACTCTGCCTGTGACAAAGAGCAATGAGGTTCCACAAAACCTCCTCCATCCTGACCTTACCTTGAACACATGCAGTGATGGGACATCCACAACTTCTCCGGACAACCTGTCATACTGTTTCACCGCCCACACCATTAAAAAAAAAAATTTATTTTCAGTCTAACCCTACCTTCTTTCATTTAAAAATGCTGACACTTCTTCTGTCACTTACAGTCTCTGATAACCTTCTTCCTTCGTTTAATTCCCCTTTACATATTGAAGGGCTTCAAAAGGGTGTCCCTAGAGCCTTTTTTTCTCTAGGTTGAATGTCTCAACCTATTTTCATGGGACAGATGCTACAGCATTCTGACCATTTTCATCATCCTCTTTGGACCTGCTCCAACACATCTGTATCTTTTGTTGGGAACCCCCAAGCTCAATGCATTGATGCAGGGGGATTCTCACAAGAGCAGAGCAGACGGGGGAGAATCACCTCCCTTGACCTACAGGCCATGCCTCTTTTTACACAACATACAGTATAGTTACCTTTCTGGTCACTGGGAAAGTTTATGTTCAATTTTTCACCCACCATTATCCCCAAGTCTTTCCTTACAGGGATGCTCTTAATTCATTTATGCCCCAGTCTGTTACTGGGCAGTCTCAACCCAGGTGCAGGACCTTGTGCTTGGCTTGTTGAACTCCATGGTATTTATGTGGAGCCACTCCTCCAGCCTGTCCAGGCCTCCCTGGATGGCATCTACTCACGCAGATCAGCTGCCCCACTCATCAGCTGCATCATCTGCAGACTTGCTGGAAGTGCATTCAATCCCAGGTCCATGTTGCTGATGAAGACATGAATAGTATTGGTCCCAGTATGGACCTTTGAGAGACATGATACATTACTGATCTCCACTTGGATGTCGAGCCATTAATGATTACTCTTCAGACACGGCCATCCAGTCATGTTCTAAGCCATCTAACAGTCCATCAGTCAAACACATACATCTTCAGTTTAGTGGCACTTACTGATCACAGAGGTAAGACTGGCAGATAGCTACCGAGGGGTTTTTTTTTTTTTGGTTTTTTTGTGGTTTTTTGGGGTTTTTTTTTGTTTTTTTTTTCACCTTTTTTCAAACTGGGTATATTTCCCTTTACTAACTGACATGACTTTTATTCTTATTCTTCTTAATGCTTCTCAAATTTTATGCTATATAAAATTTGCCAAAATTTTGTATTTCTTAAGTCAGGTCAACCTTAGAACCAAAGACCTTTTTAGAAATTGCAGACAGCTGGACTACTAGTAGTAAATTTAATCAATGCAGTCTTAGAAGCTGCAGTTCTGTCATTGATTTAGGTAGACTGGAACAGTCCTATGCACTCCTACTTTATTAAACACTTTAGCGGTTGCAATTGGTCTGACAGTTGCTGTAACACCACTTCTTTTGCTGCTTACAGAAAGAGGAGGTGTGATGACTCCAAGAATTGCAAGAAAAAGCAACAGAAGTATTAATATATAACAGGAGGAAGAAAATCAGCTGTTCTCACTAAACTCACCTTCATTTTCTAAAATTTAAGGGACTCAGTGATATTCAAACTCTGTGTGAGAACAGTGGACAGCATTAGAACAACAGAAAACAAGAATAGAGAAGGAAGCGTGTGACATAAAATTGCAAGTCTCATGAATGCCTTTCATTCCTTAAAAAAAAGGGAAAGAGAAGATGTAGCAAGCTAATTTGAAACTAAGAAAATTCATTTTTCTGAATTGCAGTTTGCAAGACCCATTGACTCAATTCAGTGTCAGAAGCAGACAGTAGCATCACTCTAGATCTCTTTTCTGGAAGGCATCCCTTTTCAAGAGAAGACTTAAACATGTGCTTAATGAGAGGAAGGCAGATGCTTAAAGATAAATTTACGTGCATGCTTGAACCAGGGCCTACAAAATTATAGGCAACAGGCTGGAAATATAAGCCTGAAATCCTGTCCTTTCCATCTGGACACGGAAATACTTGTTGTCAAATGTTCCATACTAGAGAGATGGGATATTTAATCTGCATGCTGAGAAACATAGCTATGCAAAAAAAAAAAAAAAATTCTTACAAATAACAAATATGGCAAATTATTATTTTTTTTCTTTCTTCTTCAAAGACATCCAAAAACAATTTAAGAAATCAAAATACATTAAATGAGATTTTTTTTTCTCAATGATTAAATTTGACCTGTAAATTGTTCCAACATTTTGTCATGCAAACACACAGTTAGTGCTCTGGTGACAAAGTTAATAAAATATGTAGAGTTCTTCTATATCTTGACTGAATAGAAAAAAATTGCAAGAAAAAAAATCCACAGAAACATTGTAATTAGCACAAAGAATGCTAGCATTTAAAATTTATTTTCAATAAGCATTTTTAGAAGAATTTGCAGGAGTACTCATGTTAGCTTTCAGTTAATTTCAAGAAATGCTTGAAGTATAAAAGAAATTAATTAGATTTCAACCCACCTGTCTTTGTAGGTAGACACGTAATTCCATTTGGAGCTGTTTACATTTTCTCTAGGATTAATGTATTAACAATGACAGTGCATTTCTTATCATCATGCTTCTATGAGGTGTACTTACTGTATTAATAAAGGAATCTAGATTTATTAAAGGTATATCAGGTGTGTCTTCATTATAAGATCCATGTGTCAAATCTTTCTGCTTCATTTTTTCCTAATTTTAACATTAAAGGACCCTTAACCTTTTGTGTTACATACACACAATATCTGCATGGTGAAGTCATAACTCTCTGTAGTATTTCATTTTATCCCTGTCATATCTTGCAGAATAATTTAAACTATCATTGTTCTGGTTAATATCCCTCCCTACCCAAGTCTTCTGAAAAAAAAGCTTTGCCATTTCCCTGAAATGGACACGTGAAAAGTTAACTCAGAGGAGTCCCATTTATTATCTATTAAAAGCAATAGGGAGTTTTTGTCACTGCATTTGCCTTTTAAGAGTATTTCCCACTGTCTTACTTTGCACTTAGGCACTTATGATCTTAAATCTTTATAACTTCTCTGTGAACTCAGCTATTTCTCTTAGTGCAGAAAATTACTAATGATTTACTTAAACTGGAGGCATCAGTCTTTTTCTGTTCATAATTAGTTAGGTCCAGAGAGATTAAAATGATTCATTTTCCTTCCATTGTAATCTTCCACAGGTTTCCCATTCTCTGTATTTCCTGCCTTCTCTCTACTTGTTCGAGCAAGATGACACACAGACTTTCACAGAAATACAAAGTGCCTGAGAGAAGCCACTCTGTTATTTGAAGAAGGTCTGGTATTGTCTGACCTATGAGCTCACTATTGGACCTCGAGACTATCTCAGGTAATGCTATTGTTCAGTGAAGCAGATCCAGCTCTTGCAAATTACTAGTTGTCATATGTTTTCTCTTCCTTTTCAAGGACTGCTTCACAGGCTAAATGACTAGTAATGAAAAGAAGAGGTTAGTCTGTATTTAATAAATCTATTTTATAGCAAAATACACTGGAATCGTGTGATTTGTAGGCTTACCATTTATTTGTGCAGAATAATAATACTGTGTGACTGATCACATAGGTGTAAGAAACTGCATTTTTATATAGGAGTATTGTAAGGGGCTTACAAGAGAAATTCTTCCACTCTTACAGGGTGGGAAGTGCTGGGAACTTGGTGTTGGGCAAATATAATAAGTTGCTTATTTTTGACTTTTTTTTTAGCACGCAATGTTCAAAGAGAGGCAGTGCTTCTTCATGGCCAGTAATAAAACAGGAGAGAACTTGTCATAAATCAAGACTGTGCAGGAGACTTGGCGAGGCAGCAAGACAAAGGAGAGTGGGCGGTGAGGTTACCATGTGAAAAGTAAATAAGGACACACTGTACACTCTCTCTTCTTTTTTTCCTTTTAAAATTCTTATTAGCTCGCTACCATTTTTCTTTACCTGCCTTGAATATTGAGATCATAAGCCTTTCAAGAGCAGTTCTGCTGTTTCTATATTACGTAGTCTATAGGCCAGTAAGACCATGCTCAGATTCACCAAACTAAACTTTATGTATTATAAATACATATCCAAGAGCCATAATATTTTTCCATTAGATATCATACAAATATACATTAGCTTATAACATAAATTTAAAGACACAAATTTGTAAATACATAAGGCATTTAGATGTAATTATATTTATGTATATGAAATAAAAACAAATATACAGACATATGCATGCACACACACAAAAGTATATTCTTTTTCTTACATAAATTAGTATATGTATTCTTTTATTATGCATCCACATGTCACAAAGTGGTCCCTTTGGTGGGGAAAAAAACAAATAAAACAAATTACTAGGGGTTTGTCCCATGAACCACACAATCTATCCCTGCAAGCTATTAGTGTCTTAATTTCTGTTGATTTGAATTTAATCTCCTACCATGTACCACAGCTGAACACTGGTTTTTACCTTGACTCTGTCTTCTTTCAGTTTCTACACTTGCGGGAAAGTGCAGATCTCATACCATTCTTACCAGTAAAACAACAGGAAGTAAAATTACAAGAGCAGTTTGTTCAGGTTTGATAAGGACTAGATAAGATATTGTAACAATAATTATTCTACATTCAAGAGGAAGACATCAATTATATTAATGCAACTTTCCCTAGTGTGATAAAGGCATTTCATGACAGCAATTAAGTTAATCTCCTACAGTAGTGAGGCTTTGTGCTATAGTAAATCCCACATGAGAATGACCATAAGACTCCATGTCATGTAGTTTCATGTCTTGAAGGTAGCCCATTTCATTCTCTAGTGAATTATAGGGTTTGTTAGATTAGTTTGTAAAGCAGAAGTGGAAGCTGAACAAATTGCAACTGTGTTGAAGACAGGAAGGAAACAACAAACACAAGTGACACAGAGACACCCACAGCCTAACAGAGGATTCAAGTTTACAATTCCATATGCCAGTCATTACCGTGGTTCATGAAAATGGCCTAGATTTATCCCTCTAATTGTAAAACCTTCCCTTAGGGTAACAAATTGCACCTATTTGGCAATACTCAAGGGTTTCTAACCAGTGTTTTTCTATGTTACTACTTTCCCATACATCCAATTGCTTATATCTCATCCCTATTTTTTAGTCTTCTGGTGTGAACTAAATATGTTATTAAAATTAAATGAGATGAAATCAAGAGCTGAGATTCATGTTCATCTCACTAGAAGCAGGAGTTCAGTTTAGGGTTTCCAGTGGCAATCGATGGCATCACTTGACAGTCAAAATAAATCCCTTTCTCTTGACAAATCATAACAGGAATTTAGGAAACCTACTTTCATCACATGCAAACTCCTTCTGGTGAAAACCTACTGCTGCAGCTGAATTATCTCCTACTTTTTCAGCTGTCTGAACATGGGCATGTTGTGCCATCTGAGTGATTTCAAATTAGCCTGATTGTCCTCCAGCTGCAAGTGCAGAAAGGCATATATCTCCCATAGAACCTGTAACACTTTCCATGCATGGAATTTCTGGATCTCATGTGATGTCCAGACAAAATTCATCATCCAGGTGTACAGCTAGTAAAACCTGAACCTCCCATTTGTCCTTCAGAGGAGAACATATTCTCACTAAAACAATAGAAGAAGGTAGATAATGTCAGTAGTAGACACTATATGATAAAGAAATGTGAAGAAAATAGAAGGAAAATTAAAAAGTAAAACATATATTTGATGCAAATATTTGATGCAAAATTTCAGAACATCTCTTCTGTTATGGCCTGTGGAGCCAGTAGCCTGTTCTTTCTGGGAGTGAGGTGAGGAAGAATGGCAAGGCCCTTGCCCTGGATGAAGGCTGTGTCTCCACAGCCATGTCTCCAAAAGCCTTTCCATTGCCTTAATATTCCTGTTCAGAAACAACTGTGTTCATTCATCCAGAGAACTGGTCTTCTCAGCAGCAGAAATAACAGTGGGATTCATGATGGCAGTGATGGCAGCTGTCAGCTCTGTAACACAGGTAAGACCCTGTCTACCTGTATGCTCTAGGCAGACGGCTGAAGGAAGCCACAGAGACCCCAAGGTTTCATAATGAAGTTTACAAACATCACACTGCCAGCCCTTCAGCACTTTAGCTGGAGATCATCTACATGATGAATATTCCATTGGAAGAAAATGATCTGGAAGTTGCCATCTTATCATACCTTGAGGTAGCACTGAAGAATTCATATGTGTCTCTGCAAATTCAACAGAAGAAACCTGTCTTTATGCTTTATTATTTATAAATATAAAAATATCTCTTGATTTAAAAATGAATCAAAAATTCATACAACCCATGGGTTTGGTAAGCATGCTTTATATTGTATTTGGCAGCAAAGAAGGTGAGTCACACGTCTACAGAAGCAGGAATGATAAGTTTGGACAACAAGTCTTTTTAAATCTCCAGATGTTTAGCTTTCCTGTGGGTTTTATCATAACTCAGATTTTTAGACATTTTATTTTCCCTAAATTTGCCCTTTTTTGCTATATTTGATATTCTCTTTTACTGTCTTTTACTGTTTCTTTTACTGGATTTTTTCATCTTTCCTCTACCTTAATTCTACCTTATCAAAATTCTTCTGTTAAGGAATACCTTCAGTGCAGGCAGCTCAGGGTGCAGATACAGAGACAGCCTCAGGTTGAGCTCTGGGTGTTCAGAGACAATGATGCCAGAATGATTTTTGTTTTTATACTTCATATATATATATATATATATTCTAGCTTTATTGTTGTATAGTTATATAGTTTGTATCTAGCCCCAGTACTTTTCCCTACCCTGACGAACAGAGAGACAAAACACATTCCAGAGGCTCCAAATTGGGGCTCCAAGCCCCTCTCCTATCTTGGTTCTTCCTGGGAGCCAAGGTTGAAACCAGGTGTTCAAGACACATTTTCTTAAACAAAGTTTAGTTCCTATCTAAGGGGAGAGGATTTAGAAAAGGGTTGAACCGAGGAAGAATTACCTCACCACTTCTGTTTCTAATTGGGAATTTTTGTCAGTTACGCTAATTTTCGAAACAAGTAAAACTGTGTTCACCCTGTGCAGGGGTGGGCATTTTCCACATCTGCCCCTTGGATGCCTCCAATAAAGACAAGCCTTTGTATTACCTCCTATACTAAATTGTCTCAAAAGTGTGTTGTTTTATTTCTAGGTCCTCAACATGAACAAGAAGCTGTGAACTGCTGACCTTTTGCATAAAAAAAGGCTTAGGAACCTGGGGTGACCAGGACCTGTGATCACCCAGGTGACCGAACACAGCAGAGGCTGAGGATTCCATATAAAGAGACAGGACTTTGAGGTTTCTTTTAAATAGGTTACTTTTTAAATAGGCTTAAGAAAAGACTGAAATGAAGGTATACACATATTTCCTGCTAACTTAATGATATATAGGTGTGAAAATGCAGTCTTATACCTGTTCTAAGCATCAAAGTAATTGAGCTTCTCAGTGGACTTTGAGACACAAAGTCATGAAGAACAGATTCTTTTCTTATACAAGGTCTAGTAATAGTAAGAGAAACAGAAAGAGACCTATGCAAAGCAAAGCAGCAAGGGTTTCTTTAATGTTTCAAGAATATAAAATTATATTCTGAGTTGTATATTCCAAATATATTCTATGCTTGGAACAGTTGTATCTTTTGATGACCTGAGATTTGAAATATGTAGATTTAATGTGCTAACATTAGCTAACAGAGAAGGCCAACACACTGCAGTTTGAGCATAAGGATAAAAGAAGGGGTGTCAAAGGGGGCCTCATGTGAAATTCTGTTGCTGTACTAGTCTGACACATGGTGGTAACGTCATAGGGCACTTTCCTCTGTAGGTGTTAGAGCAGCTGTCCCTGCAAGGGTAGAGGCTTCAACACAAACTAAGTCTCAGGCAGCAGAATCAGCCCTACTAGTCTGAGGATGGAAGGAATTACGCAAGACAAGCACTTCTATCCTGTGGGGAAGGTTTGCCATCATGGAGGAGCTGTTCCTACAAGTGGAGGAATTAAGAGCAGAAATGAGCATCAGAGAAGAAGAAAAAGAAAAAGATTGTCACTGAGACTCAGCAGCTTGAAAAGCTTCACGCACCATCTGCAGAATAGCAGCAGTCAGGGTTTATCCCTACCATCAATGTAAATGAAAATTTTGGAAAGGGGGGGGGGTGGAAAACTAGTGACTAGACAGGATTGCTATCTGCCAGGGGTCAGTTTGACAAGGAGACATGCCAGGTCCTGCACCTGAAGAGGAACAGCTCCATTCACCAGTACAAGCTGGGGCGGCTTCCCAACTGGGCAGCAGCTTGGCAGATAAGGACCTAGGGTTCCAGCTGGGCATCATGAACCAAAATGGTATCTTTGATACTTACAAGAGTATTGGTATCCTGGGCTGCATTAGGAATGACGCCTACATGTCAAGGGATGTAATCCTTCCCCCATACTCAGCACTTGGTGAGACCACACCTGGAATGCTCTGTCCAGCTTTCTATTGTTCGGTACAAGAGAGACACGTCAAGACTCCAGGAAGGGTCATTAAGATGGTTAAGGGACTGGAACACCTCTCATATGAGGAAAGGCTGAGAAAACTGAAACTGTTCAGGCTGTAGAAGAGATAGCTCATTGGGGATCCTACTAACGAATAGACAGGGCTGAAAGAAGAGTGGGAAAAGGCTGTTCTGTGGTGTCCAGTGACAGGAGCAGAGAAAATGGGCACAAATTGAAATACGGGTGATTCAGTCTAAACATCAGAAAACACTTTTTCAGTGTAAGAAAACACTTTTTCAGTGTGAAGGTGGCATGGATTGCCCAAGGGTGTGGTGGAATCTTCATCCTTGGAAATATTCAAAATCTGTCTGGACATGATCCTGTGTAACCAGGTCTAGGTAGCCCTGCTTGATCGGGGAGATGGATGAGATGATCTTGAAGTCTCTTCCAACTTCAGCAATTCTGTGATTCTGTAATATAGCTCAGATTCACCTTTTCCTAAAGATTGAGTCAATAAAGGCAAGTCCTTAACCTTGTGTCTTCTGCTTTTAAACACCTATATGATTCTGATTTATTGTGCACTAAAGCTAAAAAACAGCATATATTTCTCAGTCCAATATATTTACAGCAGATTTGACTATATTTTTAATTAGGAGTCCATACAAATTTCAGTGAAAAAAATGTTTTCAGGATTATGAGGTGCTAGTTAGAATATGATGAGGGTAGCTGTTTCCTTTTTGTTAATGAACATTTCTACATGTAATTGCTGTAAACTATCTCTGAACTCTCTCCTTTGCAGATTCTGCTATTCAGGGAGGAAACTGAATGTGAACAAGGGACCCATGAATAGGTGAATCTAAGACCTACAGAAATAATTTTTACATGTTCTCCATCATAAATAAATGTAGCAAAGAAGAGGAGACATGTCAGGTAAGTATAGTAAAGCTGTATTTTTTACCAAATCACTCAGTTTCTGTCTTTAACTCAAAATGACTCACAAGTTTAAATAATGCATGGCAGGAATGGAAAATCTTATGAATTACAGAAGACACTGGGACAGCTAAAATAATCTTAGCAATTCAGACTGACACGTCTGGTCTGCCCATAAAAGAATCAGAATCAAGAAATGGTCATCAGGCTGCTAGGGATGTGCATGGGCAGTGTATCTCACTATGAACTTCTGCAACAAACCCCTGCATACAGAGTAGAATTTTTGCTGACTAATTATTTTCTTCTATTAATAATGTTTAAATGTGACTGATAATGTAGATTTTCCAGAAGCTTATCTTGCCTACTGTTTGCATGTGTCTGCTACTTCAGCAATTGCAGTTTGTTCTGTGTAATGAAACCATATTTAAATGTCCAAAGCATTTCCAATTACCTTTGTTTCCTGTCTCATGTACTTTCCACCTCTCTGACTACAGTCCCTCTTGGTTTGCCCTTCTCACAGGCGTTTGAAATTTTGCTGCAAATGCCATTTTCCTATCTCATTGCTTTGATCATCTTGCTGCTCAGCTTTGCGTTATTTTCTTAGTCCTCCTTTATGGCACAAATTAAGTGACTTGTTTAAATTTTAGAAGCTTTCCATGACCTTTCCCATTTTCTATAATGTAACTCCCATCACTTGCCTGAAGTTCACTCCCCAACTCACTGTATTGTTGAGTAAGCATTTTTTTTTTTTTTTTTTTTTTTTTTTTTTGGTGCTGAGACATGCCTCTCACTGTGAGGAGTTTCCTGTAATACCATTTTTTTTTCTTATTATGTCTACAAAAACATGAAAAATAAGAACGCTGTTGTAATACAGTACCTATCATGCTGACAAACTTTGTCCCATTGCCTCCCTGTACTGTGCCATCTGTGTAGCTGTATTTACTTGCTATCCCACCACTTTAGAGCAAGGATTATTTTTATTCTTTAATTGTAGACCACTTTTTAAGTATGCCACTGTTTCAGCACTAGACTTCTTAGACATTGTAGGAAGTACAAGAGTACTCATAATGGGTCAGGAAGAAAAAGATGAATCATGCTCCAAAATCTTACAATCTAACTCTAAATCAAGAGATGGCAGATGGATACTGACAGACGGATGGTGCAAAAATTAATACAAACAATTACCAATAATATAAATAATACAAACAAAAGGAATAAACATACAAATAACACTCATGATATGCATAAATAATAATACTAAATAAGAAAATTAGACATATCTAGAAAAAAAAACTTTTACAGATTGAAAACTATCTCAAAAAAATATTATTTTTGCCCTTCTCAGATAGTCTTAGATTAAAACAATTTAGTTTCCTTGGTTAGGTTAGAATCAAGATTTCCTCGGTAAATAATACATTTTGAGGAATGTACTCATATTCCTTAATTTAGATCTTCAGCTTAGTTGCCTAAGTTACAAAATCAATCTTTATAAATCATTTTAGTACAGAAAGGAAAAGAAGCACTTCTAGAGGACAATTCCTATACTACTAGGACAGGATACGCCAACCATTGTGAGAATCTATATAGAAAATTCAAATAAAATCTTCTAACTTTGAAGTTATATAAGGAAAATGAAGATGTACATATATTGGAGAAGAGATATGAAGCCTGGGAAATAGCTGAAAATTGAACCTAGATTTCTCAAGTCTCATCTAATCATCATAGTTCTGAAACTTCCTTACCAGGAAGCAACAGCCCAGTAATAATAAGGTAGATTTCCAGGGACTTACAGGGCAGGATGTCAAGAACTCGGTTTTAAAGTAAACAGACTTTAAATAGAAATTGTCCTTGAACTGCAGACAATTTCAGCAAATTGATCTGTCCAAGTCTTCCATCACAAATTAATAAATAATTTCCCTTGAAAATTTAAGTTCTATTTACTTAATAGCTTCTATGATTTTTGATAATCACATTTGGTACGTAATTTTAAGGACAATGGGTTTATATTATCCTTAAAGGTGTGCTATATTTAGGTTTGCATTTTTAAGAGGCGTGCTATATTTAGGTTTGCATTTTGCTTTCTTGTAGCCAAGCTCTGAACTACTGGTGTATAGCTCTCCAGTTGATAATACAACATATAAAGTCACTATTCCTGCAGTCAATATTTGGATTACTGGGTCAACATCTTGGCAAGTACACATGTACAAAGCTTCAAATGATTAGAGAGTATGTTAAATGTTACTATATAAACTGATACCAGGAATCAAGTGGAATTAAAATGTAGTCAATTGGGACGTCAAACCACCGACCTCTTTTATTCAGATATTTGAAAATGTGAAACACACAAGAAAAAAACAGCACCAGAGTTGCTTGAAAAAGATGGGGGAAAAAACAGAAAATAGGTAGATAAAGGTGTTATTAAAGTATTAGCTTTCATTCTCTTTTCACCTTTCTACTTCTATGTTATGCACACATTTTCATAACATCCATGTTTTACAATATAGAATTTGACATTTTACTAGAAAAGTGGGAGAAGCAATGTATTTCAGCTGTATTAGTAAATCAGTTACTGGGTATGTTTTTCTGTAGTTTCTTATATGGAGTTTTCATTGTAAGGAAGACATTTGGCAGTGCATTCTTCCTCTGCCCTTCTGAATATCTCTGGTAAATTTGTTTAGTGAGGGCGGAATATAGATACAAAAGTGAGGATAACTTGGTGGTCTGTGTGACTAAGTCAGAAAGTGCTTTTGCAGACACAGATGATCAAGTTTGGCAGAGCACACTGAAGTGCTGGATGTCTAAATCCTGGTGTTGCATGGAGCACAACTGGGGTCTTGCAGGGGTAGGACTCCTGTCTGCCTGGAGTACTCCAAATTGATATACCACATGCCATTCATGTCGTGGATATCCATGGACATGCTTGTCAGCTCCAGAGCCAATGCAATTTAAAGTGGATGGATTTATACCTCTTCTCTAAAGTGATATTTTTTTCTCAAATGGGAAGCAAAAGCTTAGCCTATTGATGTGAAAATCTCTGTAGATAGCACAAGTGTATGTAGACATCTGACTAAGCTCGGCTTATGAGGAAAGATAGTATCCTACAGAAAAACTCAAAGACAGAAAAGGAAATGCTTCACCAGTGTTGATCTCCAAATCTGTAATATTTAGGATGTGCACTACAGATTTCTGGAGGAAGTGAGGAGAAAAATGAGCTATTAACCCAAGTTCAGGATACTCAAAAACATTTGTGCACTCAGTGGTACTCTGAAGTGGTTTCAAAGGATTCAGACACCAAATCTCTGAACACTGGGCAGGCCAAATGACATAACATTGCTACTTATTGATTTTATAGGGAGTTCTGCATATTAACTTCTACAGACATGTATTAAGTTATTTAGGTATAGCAGTTACGTTGCTGAGGACTATGTGAACAGATATAACACCAACAGAACAAAAAAAAAGTTACATGAATAATAACGTTTAAAAAAAATCCTCATAAAGTTCAGAAATGTTTAATTCATTACTAGCAAGAAATTCTGTCTTCATTCAGTTTTTTTAAAAAACTGAACCAGTAATGGTTCCCTTTTTGTTTCAGGCTTCTATTTTTAACCTCGTCATAGGCTTGTAGTTGAAATAATTCTATTTTAATGTTTAATAAAAGACTTTAATTTCCCATATTGGTATTTCTTTCCCTAGAACTTATTGGGAATCATTAATAAGTTTTCAAAAGGTTTTCTATGCTCTGAAGATATGTAATATCCTCATAACATAACCTGAAAAAAGTAGTGTAATGCCCTGAATTGATCTGAGATGAAAATCAACACCAGGATCTTCATTTCCAGACATCCTTGAGGCCTAAATTTTTTTTTCCCCCAACTCTTCTTCATAGCTAACCATTCATCACTTGTGGTGCACCACTCACTCAGTGGTGCTGGCAAAAATGGCCACGGGCCGGACCTGAGATCAGTTCTGGAGCAGAAATGAGAAGAGGAGGAGAGGAAGCAGTAATTCATTAAGTTCATATGAAAGTCAAGAAAAAGCAAATCTAACTGTGCCCTAAGGTGGTAGCCAGAGAGGAATGTAGTAGATTTAAATAATATAGAGGGTTTTAATACATCTGCTCACATTATCTTGTATTAGCACTATAGACTTACTTCCCTCAGCAAAAATCACTTCTGTAAAATGTCTAATTTTGAGTGCTCTGTATGTACATATACTTTTTTAATTTTTTTTTTTTTATTGTAACATCTCAAGTTCTGTTTCCAGTGCTAGTCTGATACAATTTATCAAGAAATTTCACTGTTTGCTATCTGAATCTATGGATACAAAGGCAGAAGGTGTGGTGACATTTCTGGCATGGGGACATAGATTACACAGTTGTTAGCAGTGCTATTGCCACTTGCAATTGTTAATTTCTCATTTTTTCTTTTTTTTGAGAAGAAACTTTATATCCATCATTAAAAATAGTCTTATGTGACGCAAATGAGAGCCTGGATTCAATATTGACTGTATCAAATTCAGATATTTAAATCAAAGTTCCAGTGAGATCAACTGCACCATCTGTGGTGACAAAAAAGAAAAACATTTAAGAACCCTGATACACATTTGTAGATCTGTTGATTATCAGAAACCTACATTTCTCAGCTCAAAATACAAATTCAATGCCCAGACTAAATTATAGTAGTTCAAGAGATTATGAAACTGCATGGACTTTCACAATCTTCAGCTTTAAAAAGACATAATTTTTCTATTTTAATGGACTTATGCAGTGCAATTATTCATAGAACTACTGTGCAGATAATTCATATTTTTCATCACCTTAAAAATGTTGGAGAATTTCTGTATTTTTTAGATTGACATGTTAATGAACAAGAATAATTTTTTCAGAACTTGAAATTGCAATAGGTCAAAGAGATGCTTTACTAAATCTACATTAGTTAAATACGTAGAATGGAACAACATTTTAAGATTAAGCATCGCAATACATAGTTTAGGCATTCAAATCAGTGACTTAACCTTAGGATTGTTGACAGCTGTGTCTTGTAGCAATTGCTTTCCTGCAGTGAAGGGAAGATGCTATTGCTGCCACTTCAGCCCTGGATTTAACTATGGTGCTTCATTGACTTCTTATTATTCATTGATATTGAATGTACTAATATGAGGAAAGAAAGAGGTAAAACCTTAAATGGTTGCAGATGTTTGACAGCAAAATTAGCTGCCAGTTTTCTCAATAAGATGTAGCATTTTTGCCTAAGAAAAGATTAATCCTCCACACAGATTCTCTCTCCCCTAGGATGCCCTTGTACTCCAATGTACGATTCATTACCAGAACTTTTAAAGACAAATATCCTCCTCTCACAAAGTCACTGAGCTGCAGCAGTAAAGAATGACACAATCCCAGATAGACAGATAAATAACACTGTGAAACACTGAATAGGGTTTGACCACTTGGGGGATAAAATGATTTCTATTTTGTTTTGTGATTGTGTGTTAGATTCCGTGACTAATGAATACATGGCTATGTCTCATCATCTGTAGCAAAGTGCCAGAACTCCATCTTTATGGAATAAAGTTTCCTGTGCTGGAACAAAGGGATTTTTATGGAAGCATGCCTGACTGTTTGTAACTCTCTTTACAGAAACAGCATTAGGAAAAGATGGGGTTCTGTTCTAAATGATCACCAGAGCTGAAAAGATGTAATATCTTATTACAAATTCAATGCAAGAATCCCAAATGAAATGTTGATTGCAAAGTGGATAGTGAATTCCTACATCAGATTTAGTGCAACTAGTCACTTTGCTAAATATTTTATCACCTTCTATTGCCACAGCATCCATACAGCCACTCCCCCTAAAATAAATGACAAAAGCCTCAAAGCTCACCTGGACCCAAAACCATGAACTGCAAAGATCAATCTCTGGCACTGGAATACTCAGAAATTTTATCTGCAGAATTTCCAGTGATGCACAGTGAGAGACTGGTTTTGTACAAAAGTGCTTCTACTGCTATAAGGACCAATTTTTTTTTTCCCATGTAGGGCAATCATATTCCTTCAGGTAAGTGAAGGATTACGAGTCTGGAACATGCCTGTTCTTTTTTGCCAGCCACAAACTAATCTCACCTTATTCACCATGGCAACATTGACACAGCTGTCTATCCCTCTGTTTCCATGGTAAAGGACCAGTAGATAGTACTCCACTGCTTTATGCCAGACTTCTGATTCTGTCACAGATTTCCAAATATTCTAATGGCTAAAATGTCACAGCCCCTGGTCTGGGCATAAAACCTAAAATCTAAACCAAATCCCAAATATTAAAACACACAGGAAACAGCCAAAACCAAACCAAACTGGAGGCAAAAGACCTGGTCTTAAAAGAAAAGAAAAAATAAAGTAAAAAACAGTCTGTGAAAGCAGAACCAATTAAAGCTCTTTTCCACCATAAGATAGTGTTAAAACTTTTTCGCCAAATCACAGGATTCTTTTAATGACGTTTTTTTTTTCTGTACCCATACTCTTTTAAAAAAAATTATCTCCTAAACACAGCCCTTGTCAAAACTTTCACCAGTCAGAAATCTTTAAAGCAAGAGTTATTTTCCAAACAGTGAGCTCTTTGAAGTTCACCACACAGAGACACAACTTTAAATTTAGAGGTAAAAGACTACAAATAGCACTGTAGTCCTTCCCAGCAGAGTGAATTAAGTGCTCTAAACACATTTTCAAGTTCCACGTTGTAGCAAAAGTTACCCTGTAAGGCTTCATGGTCGGGTCTGAGCACTCCCAAATGCTCTGGGTGATGTACATCCATTACTTTGGGGACCTTAAAAGCCCAATATGTATGAACTGCTTCTGAAGTGTCTCCTTCAAGCCCTGAAGTCACTTTGATGCTTTTGAAATGTTTCTCCTACCTCTGTTTGAATACAAGACTGTCAGAAAAAGTTCAAAAATTGTAGGGAGTTGTGTCTGTGATTAACTACCTTATGTGAGTAATGATCTGCTATAGAAATTATTGTTTTGCTTCTGATAAGACAAATACCTACCAGTTACTCTGCCCCAGAGCTTTCTCTATTTTTATGACAAGTCTGTAACACTGAATTTAGTGTATCCATTCCTATGGACTTTATTATTATTCAAATATAATGTGCTACTGACATGGCTTTGGGAGTTGGATCAACAGCACTGATTCTTGTTCTGAATGCCAGGACACATCTTGCAGTTTCTAAGTGTGTAGTCAGTAGTTAGGTATAGAGATGCAATCTTGAAAGATAATTTAAAAATTTCCTTTCAAAAGCATAGGCATAAATATATGAGTTTATTTCCACGTTAGATACCCCATCAAAATTACTAAATTGCTGAGCCTGTGGGTATTGCAAAATACTTCAGTAGGATATCAGTGCTATTGTATCTTGCCAGCAAGTTCCTAGTATTCATTTAGATTTTCCTTACTAGGTCACTTCATTAAAAAAAGATTAAAGTCTACTCCAGCTAGAGGCATGAATTCCCACTTCTGTTTTCAGAGAAATCTGATATCAGTGCAATTCTAAAATAATCTTGGTTATAAAAGCAATGTTAAACACATTCGTTAGGAGACCGTACATCTCTTCTGGGTCTTTAGTGGGTCACCTAACTCTAACCTTTGTAGCCCTTCAATGCAAGGGAACTTTCCCAAAGAGTGTAGCTTTAAAGGTGAAGGTGCTGAGGTAAGTCCAAAGGTAAACACAACATAAAACCACAACAGTGACATCTGCCGCAGTATTTTCCTTACACTTTACTGCCAAATTCATAACTTCCCACACACACCATTTGAAAAGAGATTCACAGAGATCAGCATCTGAGACAGAAGTTCCCTGAAATACTTTTGAGGGAGAGAGGCTTTCCTCAATTAAACAGCATTCTGCTCGGAGGGAAACCACCTTGCAATAGCCAGGAGATGAATAGTGTATTGTCTCTAAACCATGGCCAGGAAAGGACTCCTATACCCATTCTTCACATTAATCCAATAAGTAGTACTAAATTAAAATTTTGAGGGAAAGTGGGTGATATTTAAATTTGTCTCTAGTCAAACAATGGGGTTTGAAACAGTGTCAGTGGGAAGGCCCACACATAAAAACTCTTTAACAGAGAAGTTTTCACTCCTGATTCACACAGGTGAAACACGCTGATCATACGCAGGAAAGCACGAGGGAGGGTTAGCCACAGTATGAGCACACATTGTAACATGCCTCTGTGCTCAGCAAAAAACATCCATTTCATTAGGGTCAGTGGGTTTTAGGTGCAAACTGGTCACTATTAAATGGCTTTGTATCAGAGCCTTATGCCACAGCAATAACTTCAATGTTGTGGGGGCCTCACCATAAGAAACACAGGAATGGATAGACTTTAACTGCAACAGGGCAAAGGCAATTGTGAATATTCCTGATTGCTTAAAGGCTGAACTTTGGCAGCTAAAAAAGGCTTTGAGGTCACAAATTCCACATGCTAAGTCCTCTTTTGACTTCTGACTCCGGTCAGCTGAACTGTGCTGACTTTCATATTTTTACTCAAAGTTTAAGTGTATTCATTTGGCTGTGCATGTTGCAAGAGCACTAAAAGACTGCTAAAGTACATGCTCGCCATGGGCCTGATCAAAGCCCTCTGAGATCAATGGGAATATTTTCTTTGACTTCAATGGGCTTTTGATAAGATTGCAAATTACCCAGTGTAAAGTTAGCCTCTGAAGGATGGTCCTGATGTTGGCATACCCATGGGCACAGCACTAGAAAGGATCTGGCTCCGCACCTGGGTGATGCACAGCATCTCACACTGGAGCAGATGCAAGTGTGGCATCTCGTTCTGACATTTCATAAAATGCCACAGTGGTGATAAAGGCAGCATATTTTGATTGACAGCTTCCATACTAGCTGGTACTTGAAACAGCTTGCAGCCACATCAGGATCTGGCAGGAAGCCAGACCCCATTCACAATAATGGGACATCATACAAATACCAACAGGGCTGTATCCAAACCAGCTGTTATTATTAATTTCATGTCTTTTAAGAGGAAGAGAGGATTTCAGCCATTTGAAAGAATTTTTCAAATGAATAATTATACTGTTTGGTGATGTTTAATTTCTGTTTACCTCTGAATGCTTCTAAAGTTGTAGCTATGGTCCCATATTAATTGAATTTAGAGATACAATTGCTGTTTAATTCAGCTGATTCACTTGAGATGTCTTCTGCATTTTTCTTACAGGAGCTGATTTTTCGAAGAAAACTGAAGGTAACTGAATGTTGACAAAAATAAAAAACCACGAAGTTGGAGTTTAGAAAACTGTGCTTTGATATAAGTCTGCAGACAGTTTAGAAAACAGAAAAAAATATTTGTTGTTGTTGTGGAAAAAGGTTCAACAATTGGAGATTAGAAGTGAACAAACAATTCACAGTGAATAATCTCAGCTCCATTTAAGTTTTCAGGATTTTCATTCTCTTTTGCCTTAAGAGCTAGCTTGAGAGTAGGTGCGCTCCTCTTTTCTGTTATACTACTTTCTTTTTATTAGAGAGAATTTTCAACAAATAGAAATTCAAGTTCAACTATATCTTTTCTTCTGCAACAGCTGAAAATTTTTAGACGTTTTGTAGAAAAGATTTAGTCCCTGTACTACAAGACTATGTTAGAGTGATTACAAACATAAATGATAGTGGAAGAATAAGGAAAAGCCTAAGCTCAAAGATTATGTGGACTGATCAGGTAAAAGGGATAGATGTATGGTCAAATTTACAAACAACATAGAGTTTCAGAGCTCTTTTAGGTGATGTAAATATGATATTTTTGTGTGGAACAGATCATCAATTCTTCTTTTGATACTGTTTCTATCCATCTATTGATATAATAACCTGTGCATGTATGTGTATATATATGTGTGTACATACAAATAGATTTATACCTAAACAACAAAAGCTACAGATAATAATGTTAGAGGAACCCTGCAAAATGTATTTTCTTAAGCCTGATGTGGAGGAGTTACTTTAAATGACAGATTTCAGAAGAAACCCAAAAATATATAAGTAGGTAGATGTATGTAGGGATTTTTTAAAATGTGGAGAAAATTGCAGAAAAGGTTTGGTTATGATACAAAAGCTGTAGGGGAAGGAGAGGGAGATTATCAAAGGAAACTTCTGCTTCTGGATGACTGAGGGTGGTAGCATGAAACCTTTAATGGAAAGCTTTAGACGGAAAAAGATTATGAGCCTGGTTTAGTCATATAGGTTTTGAGAAATTAGTGAGCTGCTTAAGATGAGATATGTGACTTTGAAAGAATAAAGGTCTTTTTGAAGACTTTGTTTAGGATATAGTAGTGGAAAACCCTGCATGCATAGAAGAAAGGGGAGGGGAGGGGCAGCGTGGGTAGCGGAGGGGAATCCTCAGAGACTCTGGATCCCAAAGAGAGGTTGTGGGAAAACCCCTACTATCTTGCAAGGAACCCCAATATTGGTCACACCCATATTATGAAAAAAGTCTCACAAATACAGGTGGATTTAGTTTTAATTGTAGTCGTCACTGGGACTGATGGGCTCACTGCTCTAGAGAATTTTTTTGTTTTTTTCACACTAGAAAGTCATTGTTTAGATAAATAATACGTGGGATTTTTGTCCTTGACAGATTTGAGTACTATTTTCAGTCCTAATCTTGTTATCTCAGTCTCTATCTTTCTGTTTTTTTCTCACTGTTATATCTTCAGATTTCAAATAACAAAGTCAAAACTTGGGTTTCTGAAAAAATATACTAAAAATGAGCTCTTCAGAAATACATTTGAAAATGTATGTATCTCCAAATTCAAGCTGCTAGACTTTTTAGTGCCCTACCTTAGGAAATTTCCGACCTGCGTATGAAATACATTTGTGCTTTCTGTGCTTTTAAAGTTGTTACTAGCCTGAATGAATGTGCAGCTGGTAGTGATCTACAGTTTTTGTTTATCCTGCTGAGTGAAAATGAGGGAGGACATATTTGTAGACTCATTCAGCTAAAATTCTGAAATGCTGTCTCATATACTTTATTCTACTGAAACGCTGCCTCGTTCAGTCAATTTTCTCAGAGATTCCTTTTGCTAACAATAAAACTTAATAAATCCAGCACCCAAACGTCTCGTGCTCAAAAACAGCTGTATGTCAGAGGTCAGTTTCTGTTCATCTTAAGCTGAAAGAACTTTTTTAGCACATTAGAAAAATACAGGTTCTAGAGCAAGTTATTTTAGGTAGCAAATAAAATTGCTAGATGCTTAGTTATGATGAATACTTAGAAGGTAAAATATTTTATAGAATCACTTTTACTTTGACATATGCATTAGTAAAGCAGAATACCACTTAAAAGTGAAAACCTTGTGCAAAAAACTACCCCTCAAATTACTATCTTCTAAAAATCTCACCTATTATTTCTATGACTTTGAATCCTGAAAATTTCCAAAAATTTTAAGATCACATTTATAAAATCAAAGGTTGCTTTTATTTAAAATACATGGAAGACAACATAGATGGGTTTTATGCATCAGTCTCTCTGCACGGTATCAATGCCTATAAGTGTACTTGCCACTACTAGTCAGTACTATAGATATATCCCACTGCTTCCTTTTTGATAATGTCTTGTTGCTTTTGTTTTGCCTTTTTTTTTCCTGCCTGTGTAGTAGTAGTAGCTCTTTTTCTGTCTGCGATACACCAAGATACAGTATTCTATGTTTTTGTAATACGCTGTTTTATCTATGAGCAGTACTGTCTTTTTGCTCAGTATCTCCTTGGAAAGGACAATTATTTTTCTGAATCAACACTCCAACACTTCAACAACTGTTGTGAGTAGTTGGGTGGGGAGGGAGGGGGTTTATGTATTTGTTGATGTTTAGGGGGTATTTCAGTTGCTTGTGTGTTTTTATCTTTCCTTGAAGTCACAGATAAGCATTTCTCATCTATTGAACTTCTTACTCCGTGTGGATAAAATATGATATTGTATGCTATAGTGTGTGATTGTCTTTGTTTTTACAGCTACTGATGCTCATGATTCTATTTATCTGTTTATGGGACTTATCTTAAAATGCGCTAACTCCAAAAAAAAAAAAAAAAANAAAAAAAAAGAGGGGGGGGGGGGGGGGAGAAGGGACGAAGGAAGAAAATGTACTTATTTATTTGCATGAAGTAGAAAAAAATTGTTTTACTTCTTCTGCCTTGTTCACTAGCTTACTCTTGCATTGCATATACATTTTTTTACTTCTGAACTTTGAGGGCTCTACCATTTTTATTCATTAAAAGAGTCTTGTGGCTTAAAGTATTTGGTAATAAAGACTCTGTGTCTGTCACTTCATAAAAATGCTATGCCTTTCCCACATAAGCCATTGTTTTTCTCAAATGCCTGATGTCTATACTGCAAAGCAGTCCCTCTCCATAGCAATAGCAGATTTTTTTTCTTCAATCTTTTTCTTTTATACACTTTTCATTCAGAGCACACTTGTAAATCACTCAAGTAATAGTCTATTTCTTTGGGCTGAATTTGTTACTATTCAAGTCCTCTGGTTATTACCAGTAGTTCTTCAGTTCATCTCAGATTTTAAGAATTTTCTGTTCAGTAGACTTAATGTGTAAGAAATTATAGATAGTTTTTTATTTCTGGAACTGCATTGCTAAAGTTACATGTTCTTTCCAATTCTTTTGGTCTTATGAAACAGTTATCTTCATTTTCTTCCATGTTTTATTTCAATTTCTCATTTGAATTTTTCATGTACCATATTCATTCTAAATCCAATGTATTCATTCAATGTCTACTTCTGTTTGCCATACAATTGTATAATTTAATAAAACTTTTGTTGAGATAGCTCAGCAGTTGCTCTCCTAAATAGAATGAGAAATATTTTGATGTTGTTGTTGGCTTATCCATATTGCTTGTAGACAATTAATTGGAAATGGATCTATTTCATTTATCCAAAAACTGACTTACAGGAAGCCATTCTTTAATAAAGGCTTTAGATGTCTGCCTTGTCTAAGATTATGCCATCTACTTCAAAAAGTCTGGAGATTTCTAGCTGTAAATCACCATTTTTTACTTCCAACTTTTCTAAAGAAGTATAAGAACTGATTGAAAGAACTCTGCCATAAGTTTTTTGAAGAGAATTTTTCTTTCATAAAATTTAAATGTTCAAGAAGATTTCACTCTTCTGGCAAATATTGTTTCAGAAAAAAATTCTTCATAACCAAGAATAACTTTTGCAGGACCAAAACAAAGTAGTTTTTTGCCATTTTATAATTTCAATATCCTTTTTGCTTTTTGGATTACTTATCTTCCAGTCCTCATTCCACATTCCTTCACACTCCGTATTTCTGATTTCCTTAAATTTCATTTTGGTTTCTGTTTTGGATTTGCATGGCCAAGCTTTGGTAGTGGGCGGCTACAGGGGTGGCTCCACATCCAGCAGAGCCAATCCCTGGCAGCTCCCAAGATGGATGCACCACTAGCCAAGGCTGGGCCACTTAGAAATGGTGATAACACCTCTGTGGTAACAGATTTAAGAAGGAAGAAAAGACTAGAAGTTGTTGCATAGCTGTAATTGTGTTCAGAGAAGAGCAGAGTGAGAACATGTGAGAGGAACAACTCCACAGACATCAAGGTCAGTGGAGAAGGAGGGGCAAGAGGTGCTTCAAGTGCTAGAGCTGAGATTCTCCTGCAGCCTGTGGTGCAGACCATGGTGAGGCAGCTGTGGTCCTGCAGCCCATGGAGGGCCATGGGGATGCAGAGATCCAACTGCAGCCCATGGAGGGGCCCCACGCCAGAGAAGGTGGATACCTGGGAGAAGGCTGTGACTTCATGGGAGACCTGAGGAGAGAGAAGCCCACACTGGAGCAGCCTGTCCTTGAAGGACTGCACCTTGTAGAAGAATCATCCATGCTGCAGCAGTTTGGGTAGGACTGTTGCCTGTGGAATGGACTCATGCAGAAGTTCATGGAGAACTGTCTCCTGTGGGAGAGACCTCAGAGAGTAGCTGGGGAATGACTCCTCTCCCTGAACAACAGGAGAAACAACATGTGATGAACTGACCATAACCCCATTCTGTGCCTCCATGCACCTCTAGGGTAGGATGTAGAGCTGAGGAGGAGCTGAGGGGGGGGGAGGGGG
>WBNO01030643.1:42464-72996 GCA_013400575.1 Peucedramus taeniatus
GGGGGGAAGGTGTTTTGAAAGGTTTATTTTACTTTTCATTATCCTGCTCTTATTTTGTAAGTGATAAATTCAATTAATTCTAATTTTAATTCTAGCTTGTTTTTCCTGTGAGTGATATCTCCTAGTCCTTATCTCAGTTTATGAACCCTTCATTATATTTTCTCTCCTCTCTCCAGCTGTGGAGTGATAGAAAGGCTTTGGTGGATTCCTGGAATCCAGACATTGTCTACCCACTACATTTTCCTTACTTCATTTCTATATGAAAACAAGACAATAATGTAGCAAAATGCCACATACTTCCCTGTATCTTCTTTCACTACATTAGAATTAATTGTTTCAGATCAATTGTATTTCATGTGGACCAGTATGACTGCCAGCTCCCTGAAAATGTTTGGGCTCAGCCTTTTGGGTAAAGTAGTAAAGTTGCATGACTGGAAGCTATATTTCTGAGAGATTGCTAGGTATTAGGTCAGTGCTATCCATAATTTCCAGGTATTACTGGGAAATACTTTCTTTAAATCAACCTTTAGAGGGTCCTATTTCAGAACTGCAGAAATGCAATCTCCATGTGAACCTACTCATACTAAGGCAGGTTACTTGGGCAGGAAAAGGTAAGGACTGATGAATTTGTCTTTAGACTCTGCAAAGAGAATGGGGAAGAGTGCCAGATGGCCAAGAGAAAGATATAAGGAGTCTGTTGTGCTTAAGAGTAACAAGTGATCCAGAGGGTAATGTTTCCTTAAGGCATAATCAAGCATTCAGGAGACAGATGGTGGAAAGAGTAGGGAGTCAAGACAGTTCTAATTAGTCCAACACCATATGGAGTTGCTTCTTTTCTAGAAGCTCAACATTCTAGACGGGCATGTGGGTTTACCTACTGGACATCCCAGAGATCTTTGAAAGTGTTTAATGACTCACAACCAACCCACTTGCCCAGATTTTTATTTTACAGAAATAAGTGGATGATGTTAAGTATGGGAAGCCAAATTCATAAATCTCCAATATGAAACTAAGATGTAGCTGGACTGGGACTATACCAATGAACCAAGAAATTAGAGAACTTCTTAAGTCTGATATAGCTGGAGTTTACAGAGGTACTTGAAATATTACTTCATTTTGTTTTCATTCATAAAAACTCATCTTCTCTCTTCCAGCCAGCATGTAGGAGGAAGTATTGCAATTCTGCTGCCATTATATATGTGGGCTGTAATCCTGTTTTGCAGGTTTTCTTGGCCACTGTGATTACCCCCTTTATCACTACTCCTAAAAAGTAAAAGACATCTTTTGTGTCTTAATTGTATTTATCTCTACTTGTATCCTTTTTCTAATTTGTTCACAAAGTCCCACACCATCTGTACATGCTGGGAAAGACAATGGCTTTTAGTCCTTGGAGAATATGAACGAGAAAGCCACTAGAGAGCATATCTGCAGTTTAGGGTAGATTGCAATGCAAACAGGCAGAGACATTTCTAAGGGGTGAGGACAGTGGTAAAATAGGGACAGCAAGACATGTGAAATCAGGATATCCCAAATCCCATCTGCACAGCACGGCAGTCTTATTCAGTTGGAGTCCTCCTCAATGCCTTTACAATGAACATAACATCTTCTGTACGCATCAACAAAATATCAATTAAAAATATAGAGTTATATTTTTCGGATACTACCTGGAACCATTAAGAAACACTGAAAACATGTAGAAGATCTTTTTCAGAAATGGAAAAGTCGTTTTCTCCCACTATCTCTTACTTGTATATGTGTGTTGTAAATCAATTTAAAATAAAACTATTATAATTTGCAGCAAGTGATGTTTAAGTCCCAATGTGTCCCAAGAATATTCTCATCACTGACAAGTGGTTAAGTGCATTTGCCAAATTTGTCCTCTACCTGAAAAAACAAATACAGAATCCAGACCACCTAGTATTCTACTGCCAGAAAATATATTGGCATTCATCTTTACATGTTTGGTATCTCAGTGTCTTTCAGTTTAATTTTTTAGCTGACTCCTAGAACTTTTGCACAAAACAGGACAGACTGCCTCCTTATTGTCACCAATCAGCTACTGCATATTTTTTTTCCTTAATTTCTATTTTAAAGAAGAATTTTAGTTTTTTAACTTCCTATATTGAAAAGAAAAAGTCCTTATCAGCACATTTTCATTATTTCCTAATATATTCATAACCTAATTGTTTATAAACCATTCATTTTAAAGACAGGAAAATATTTTCAGTGGGGATATAGTGACTCCAATTCAACTTTCTTTGCATACTGCAAGACATCCTTACAAATAAATAGAGAATTATCAACTGGCACTCAGAATCTGAGGCAGTCTCCAGGTCGTGCTTTCTACAAAGATAACACTCATAAGCTATGGGTGAAATTACCTTCTTTTATTTCTTCTGTTACCAAATTCAGACTTTAAGGAGTGATCTAGGCTGCTATTCTTTTCATCTCTGAGTCCAAAGCTTTGCTATCCCCTAAAGCTCTATCTCTGTTCAACTACCCTGTAAAGCTGTTGAGAGAGGTAATGACTAACAAGAGCTGCAGTACCAGCATTACACAAAACCTTAACCCTAGTGTGTCTCAAAAATCTCAGTACTCCTCTGAAATCAAAATTTGGCTTAGGAACAATTAAAAGGCAGAATACAGAAAATTTAAAGTAATAGTCTTAAGAAAAGTATTTGTGCTCTATCAGTTTGTACAGGAAGAAGCTGACTTGCAGTTTCAGAACATTTGCCTGTTATTTAGAATTTGGTCTGGTCAGTGTGACATCTTTATTGACAAAAATTTTAATGGAAGCAACTGTAAGGGAATAATCTCAACAACATACTCATTTTAAGCCAGATGTGTACCTAACCTAATTGTATAGGTTCTGTGTATAGTCAGCATGGAGAGTCACCTCCAGGGTACAACTGATGCCTTTCACATCTTGCTCAACACAGTAATTCAGATTCTGTGTCTGGTTCATGTTTTCTATTGTGATGTGTCTTCTTCTCATTTAAAAATCAATTTGACTGGAAAAATTACTGTGCTCCTCAACATGGGTGTTAAGTACCTAAGTAAACACGCAGTAGAAATAAATGCTTTTTATTTCTTTTGCCCTCCTACACAACCCTTCTGGATCACCTGACCACAGATTCTACCTGCTTTCTCTATGGATTAGTTATTCAAGATCCTCAGTATATAGTTGTCACTTCAATATGTCATCTTCATTAGCAAATTCCTAATTTCTCCTGAAAATGACTGCCCTGGTGCTTGTACAAGGTCAGATACTTTGCTTCTTTTTATTACTAGGTGTGCAGTACTTGGTGGCAGGTCATCTTTCATTATAATGGGCAGGAATGAAGTGTACTGGAACATAACAATTATAGCCTCGTGAGGCGGAGAAGAAAACACACTCACAAAATCTGTAACTGTTGGGGCTATTTGAAAGTTTTTCTCCCAAGATGGGCATGAAGGGTTTGACTATAAAAAGCCCAAGGAAAAGAAATTGAGGGATGATGCAAAGAGCAAGTAAAGAGGCAGTGTGCATAAGTCCATGTTGTTGGAGAATGAAGTCTTTGCAGCACCTAAAAGCAATCCCAAGACCTCAAATAAAACATGGCTTTAATACATCAATGCTTGAAATGCATTTTATTTTACCCTAATATTCTTTTATTTTGAGACAAGTCAGTGAAAATTTCATTGGTAGTTGTCTTTTCCTGAATTCTGTTTTACAAATTATATTTTGCTGTGGTTTTTTGTTTGTTTTGTTTTGTGCATTTTCTTCTTAAAATAATTTTTCATTAAGCATTAACTTTGGGACTGAAATCAATTTCAATAAAAACTAAAATACATAATCATATTCTTCATCATAATTACTAAGTGTACTGATTGTATAGAACTCTGAATGTTAAATCAGCCAGACTTTTAACTCATATTTTTCATATTTCACGTATTTAAAACTACTATTTAGGCCAGGTTTTCTATAGAGAATTTTTGTAAAACTATTTTTCAGTAGCAGACTTCTGGGATCGTTCTTCTCTCTTCCTATTCAGATTCTAGCTTTAAGAAGAATTCCATTACAAAGAGCATCTGTTTTGAAGACCTAATGAAAGAGACTTCTGGAAAGAAAAGGAAAGAAGGTTTTAGAGGTTTTTTTTCAGGAATAAACTAATTTACCACCAGTAGGACTGTGTCCCAATCTATTTACTACATTATTAACTGAAATTATCTTGTCTTAATTTAGTAATCGCAGTTGCCTTTATATTAAAATCCTTCTTTTGAAAATCAGATTCTTATTCATTTTGCTTTGCCTATGACCATCCTTTAATTCCAATGACAACAGAATTGCACAGGATTGTAGAAAATGAGCTGTTAAGGAGGTTAATAGGTCAAATTGTTTCAACATCAATTTTTAGCTGCATTAGCTCTACGTTTTGGGGAAGAGGGCACAGTGATCTGTTGAATTTACATTTCCTTCATTGATGTCCCAGGAGAAAAATTACTGGGTCAATACAACTGATTTCCTGGAATGGACTGGGGCTCCTTTCTGGAGGTTTTGTTAAACCTGCTGGGAATATCTACTTCTTCCATAAGCTATTGTTTTCTGAAACATTTATCTGTCCTTATGGGCTAACAATTTTTTATAAACTAAACCAGCCTTACAGAAAGGAACTGTTATACACAAATGAAATATTTGATATGTGGCAATGAGATTTATGCAGAGGATTTTTTTTCTTTTTCCTGTATGAAGAGAAAGATGTTGATAAACTGTAGCTAACTCACTGGAGGGTTACCATAATGGGACAGGATGGAGCACTTGTTCTGCCAGGAGAAGGCAAGGAACAGGGGCTGATGCAGTCTGAAGAAAAGATGGCTGTGTGGGCAACCCACAGCAGTCCTCAAATCAAAGGAAAAGAAAATTTCTCAAAAGCATTTGCAAAGAAATATTAGTGTACCATACCACTGTATTTGCTGTCCCATATATGGGGATTTTTTTTGAGTTTTACTAAAGAGTTTACCCAGTCTGAGTTCAATGAGTTCAATGTTTAAAAAAATATTATATTAGCATTAAGAAAAAATGTTTGGGTTTGGCATCAGGAAGAAAAAAGAGAAAGGTCTAAAAAGCAAAACAGTAGAAAAGAAAATCTACTGCTGAAAACATCAAACAGTAAAATACTCAGTTTTGTCAGTCGACAAGGTGTGAAGCTAATTGTTCTAGGAATGGTTCTGCTAGCTGTTCCTCTATTATATTAATGTAAACTCACTTTAAGAGTACAAATTTTTTGTAAACAATGGCTTAATCATGGGAGTTTTACACCACAATGTTTTCCATCTGCAATTACTGAATTGTCTGCTGACAGTGTTGTCCACTCTTCCACTGCAGTTTCAAGTTTCTCCATGAGAAGATGAGAAAAACTCATTTTAGGGGTATTAAAAGTACACAGTCAGAAAGTAGGTCTGAGTAAATGGTTTGGAAAAAATCCAAATTTTATCATGCATGAAAAGCACAGAGCACAAAAATAATGCAAGAAAATAATTTCTTGGGCTATTTTAGCCATCCTGTGTTTCCACATTTATCTGAATACCAAACCCAAACATCTTGGGTGATTGATCATTGCTTCATGAAGCTTCTAGTTTGGATTTAGCTTGCCTTTATGCAACCATGCAATGACACAAAATGTCATATGTGATGGATATGTCTTTGAGAAAAACACAAAAGAACACAGAAACAGCATTATGAAGTTTTCTCTGCATGATTTTGATTTATTTGTCATCCGTTCTGAACTTTAGTGAAAATAATGGAAAATCCATGAAGGTCTTTGATCTTTGGAGGAAAGTTTTGTGAAAAAGCAGCTTCACCAGGAATCATAGAATCACAGTATCATTTAGGTTGGAACAGACCTCTAAGACCATTACACCATTGAGTCATCTTCCTTTGTCTTTCCATTCCTCACTTTCTTGAACACATATCCCAGCTATAAGTGAATTTGAGACGTGATCGCCTTCTTGAATGAAATATGTCAAGGTGTAACTTTCAAGGCTCTCGAGACTGAAGTTTTTTTTGCCCTGCTTAAAACCCAAGCAATGTAACATTACATGGGAATATATGAGAATGAATCCTTTGCTCAGTTCAGAAATTCTGTGTGACACAAACACCAAGTGATAATCATATGGCTCCTTTTTATTTAGCACCACTCCAGGTTGGCTCCCAGGGCTGTGAGAGCAATTCTGCCACCACCCTTGCACTCTACTGGCACATGGGATCCTTTCCATCCTTATCAAGTTCTGCCTTTGACGTCCACAATTCAGGAAGTCTGTGGTTTATACTGTGTAATATTATTTGTCTGTGTGAACTGTCTTTCACAGTAGAGTAGTAGTAGTTCTGTCACTTTTGAGGAAGATTATTCCTACACTAATAGGACTGTAGATTTACAACTTGGTGATTGTGCCAAAAATGGCCTTGAAAAAGTTGAAAATGTTTATCAAGGACCTTAACAAGACATCTTGCCATTGTTATTTCCATCCTGTACTCATGGAATCTACTGTGCAAATTAGGTGAAAGGCCATTCCAAAACCCTTTCCTAGATTTCAGTACTGAATTACACTCCTCAAAGGTAGACCCTGGGTGCACATTGCAAAGAAAATGGATACTACTTAATGAGCTGGGTAGGAGAAGTTTGCTTAGTCACTAATAAGCCACTTACAGAAATTGTAGCACTCTTTTTAAGCCATACCTCAGTGCCTAGATTATTGAATCACACACTTATTGAGTTGCAATTTAAGACAAAACAGCTTTTTCAAACATATTAAATTATTATATGCATACTATACTTATACATACTGTTTATATCTATTTTAATTAGAAAACACTTAGAAACTCATGATGAGCAATTTGCCAAGTAAAAAGATCATTACTTAGGTATTAGTAGAGTTGGCAAGAAAACAGAAAATGCTATCTATTGATAAATTCCTACATTTTGAATAATTGTAATTCCCTAAGAGAATAGAAGTAAATTTTGCAAGGCATTCTATGGATTCAAAGGGCTTAAATGTTTTGTTTTGGAAACACTGATATAACCCTTCAAAACATTAGACCAAAGAAATATGCTTTAAAATTTTAAGTGTAACTAATATATATATGACATATTAGGTACAAAAACTGAAATTGAATATCTTATTTTTACTTTCAGTCATATATGTCAAATAAACTGAAATATTTGTGTCACACTTTCTTATTATGATGGAATTTTATAATCAACTTGATCTCTTTATTTTCCTTTAAATTTTTTCTATTAATTGCTAAAACTAGTCAGTTGTGTACTGATCCTCATAAAAATGTGTTTAGTAATAGGTGTTGAGGGCATTTGAGCAGGTAGAAAATGAAAATGGGAAAAAAATAACTTGAATTACCTCCCTGCATAATAAGTACAATCCTTGCAAGCATAAGGCACTAGTTGCATCTGTCTGGAGGAGTATACACAATTCTGGCGAAGTTCAAAAAATATTAGATCAGACTGATTACTAATATGAGAAAGGGTTTGGAAACTTTCCAACCTTTTCTGTTGAAAAATGCTTCAGCTGAATAAAATCAAAGTAGACTTAATTTAGCTAAAGAATAAATTTCAACAGAATAATAGAACATATATTGTCAATTAATAACTTCTGTTCATAAATTACAAGAAGGTTCTTAATATTTGAATGTTTCACTGTTTCAGGTATGAGTCATGAGAACACAGTTGAGAAAACACATATTTTAAAACTGTAGTTTCCTAAATTTGGGGTGAAATTGTGTGATATATTAGCTTACAATTGCAGGGATTAAAACTAAATATTCCATGAGCTGCTGCGAGGTGCTTCAATAAGTACCTGAGGTTTTTTTAAAGCAAGCAATACTTTTGTTTGGCTTGCAAGTTTTCTTTAAATGAAAGATAAGACAGAAGGGGCATTTCTGATAGGGAGAGAAGGAGCTAAAAACTGGAACCATTAACTTAAAAGCACTCTCAAATCCAGTAATACAGGGATAGCCATTAAATGCTTTTCTAGTTCTATATGCTACACTCTCATGTTGCTAAAGGACGGCGTTTCCAAGCATGCCAACCAAGGAGTATTTTAAATGAAGTCTTTAAACAGCAATGTGGTGAGAGGGCAGTCTGCTGTGTTAACACCTCTGTTGTTAAAAGATAAGGTCATATTTCTCATTGTGACTTTAATGGCCACTTCTTATTCTGTGTTTCTGCTCCATGTGTGGTCTGTACTTATATCTACTACTTTAATAACTACAGCAAATTTTTACCATGACCATTAGCACAGTAGAACAAATGCAGCATGAAAAAATTGCTAAATTATTTCTCGATTAATGTACCACCAGCAAATTTGCTTCTTGTTCTTTTATTATTGAGTCCATATCCCTTATCCAGAAAGCATAATTTCTAATTTCCATCTTGCATTTATTTTATCTCAGAAATCCTACTGAGTTGGCCAACATACCAATAATAATGTATGGACTATAAAACAGGAAGTCACCTTTAAAAGTCATAGATCTTTACTTTTATATTTTTATTGTTGTGTTTGATTATGAGTTAAGCTGAAAATAGGGAAAATGGAAAGTGACACCTTTTATTTTTTACATCCTTAAAGAAAGTAAAAGATAAGAGGCATTTCTTGGTATTGTTTTTAGGGGGTCTTTTTCACTGTAGTAGTTACTGCTTTTTAGACTATTTATTTTCATTGAGTTATTCTTTGCCTCTCAATATGCTTAAAGTGAATTCAGATTCATACAGTATAAGGATGGAGAGAACCATTATGATTATCTATTCCAAACACCTGTGTAGCAGCCCCTAAAATCTGAACCTATACTTCAGGCATGAAGTTCATATCTTCTGCTTGAGGGACAATAGATCTTGTAGAAAGACACCCGGTTTTGATTTAGTCTTGATTCTCTGTAACTAATTTTTGCACCTTTCTAACATATGCAGCAGGCTTTGAAACATGCTGTAAGTAAAGGGGATCTTGAGGTCCTACCTCCTTGATTTTCATGTTAGAATTGTTCATTTAATATTGCCTTTCACAGTATTTTTAATGCATTAAAAAAAAATCTCTTGCAGGTACTTCACATTAGCAAAAATGTTAAAGAATGAGTTATAGTATCTGCACAAAACAGAATATAATTAGTATAATATACTATTATGATATTTCTGAAAATAAACAAAAAATAACCCAACCCAAAAGCCTTTACTTTAGCTATAGCAGCTACAGACATAAAGCCTGCCTGACAAATTATAAGTGAGAGTTGGTCAGAAAGCCCACCTTGATCTTTGTCCTTCTTCCTCTGATTGCTAAATTGCATGAAGTAGATAAACACTTCCATCAGTTCTGCTAATCCTTCTTATAAGATTGTACTTACACAGGGTTTTTTTGGGACTAATCAAAGGAAATATCTGAAAATTTTGTGAAAGTGAACTTTTTTGGTGTTCACTAAGAGGCATAGCAGAGACTTACGAGTAGATTTCTGTTCTTCAGTGATAAAATAATTTACAATAAACAAAAACAAATATACAAACAAAAATTAAAATTAACTAAATCAACTTGAGAAAAAGCAATTTTGCCTCATGATGGACCTTATTTTGGAAAGCATACTTTTTTTTTTTCAGATGAAAGGAAGTATAAAGCTTTTATTCAGGATGAAATAAAAGCTTTATATTCAAGAGTCTTGTTAAATCTCTTGTGAAGAAGGAAACATATTTTTTGTCTAGCTACAAATTTAATGATATATTATATACCCTATATATAAAATATATATATTTTCTTTACCTATATAGGAAAGGTGACATAGAAAACGTTCATAGAAGAAGCTCTGAGAGATCACCCAACCTGTCCCTCAGTCCAAAGTAAGATTAGCTACCAGTATGTCATTCCTGATTGATACCTCTTCAGTCTGATCTTAAATGCTTTCAAAGACAGAGTGTTTACAAGACCTTTAAGAAATCTATCCTAAAGTTTCCAGTTCTTCCTGTTATAAATTGTTTTCTATACATCTGAACTACAGCTCAGATACTACAATTGCCTCTCCAGTTGTGCTGCCTCCAACTTGCTGGGCACATTGCTGGCCACTGCATGTCAGCTAAGGCCTGAGCAGTGGTGAATAAGCATGAGGATTACTGGCTGTGTTCTGCAGAGGATGCTCTGCTTGTACACGGCAGTCTGATATTTGCTTTCTTTGTAACAACATGACACAGTTGACTCATGCTCAGAGAGAAATCTGCTATAATTCCCAGATCATCCCCATTTGGCCAGTTGTTTCCCATCTTATATTTGTGCAGCTGATGGTTCATACATAACTGGAGTACTTTTCACTTGCCCTTTAATCTTGTTATACTGGATCAAATTCAAATCATCAGCTGTTGTATTCAGTGTTCCTTGGCGACAGCTACTTGTAGTATTGCTGGACATAGATTAATTTTCTGTGGGCAATTCTTTTCTAACAGCAGATCTGCACAATATTGCATTTGCACCTCCTTATTCCTTTTCTTCCACCTACTCTAGATTCTTAAGCAGTGACTTCCATAGATTTGCTATATGATGAGTGGGCATACCTTTTTAATTCACATTATTAGGCCGAAGAAATGCGAAAGAAGGTTTTTTTCTTTTTATTTTTTTTTTTTTCTTTACACATGTATATTTACAACACACTTTGCTGGTTAAGAGAAAGACAAAACAGACCTGAAGGGTCTGACAATCATACTACTGTTTGTAAACTCTTTTAAATCATAAGATTAGATACAATTGCAGGACTAGGATCCTTGTCAGGACTTGTCGGGGGTACGTGCTGTTATTTTTTGTATTAGTTATTTCCTTCTGCCTCAAAACTATTTATACTCGTGTACACAGATGCTGAGGGAAAGGCTACAGGTGTCACTGTCATGTACACCTGGGGTCACTGCAGCAGAATTGTGTGCAGCACAGTTCAAGGGGTTTATTTGTACACCATATTGAATAATTTACTAGACTGCACCAAAAAAATATATATCATAAGGAAAAAAAAAATTACTAGATTGTATACATGATTAATCAATGTTTTAACATAGCCAGACAGTTCTCAGCATTGCTTTGTTGTCAATATGAGTTTTATATGATGCTGTGAAGAACTCAATGACAGTGCTAACTAGGACACCACATAAAACCCCCAGAATTTGCCTAGCAAATTTGAACTACTTTGTTTTCCAACATTTTATATTTTATATATTTTCTATTTATTTTTATATATCAATTTATATAACTATTTTGAGCCTTACAGTAAATGTGCTAAAATAAAATCTTTGAAAGGCTATAGGTGATCCACCTAAATATTATTAGTATTTTGTTGTTATTCTTGTTTAATATCTGCCAAGCATGTCAAGGTGTGTCAGTACAGATGAACCTTAGTACAAGAACAAACCTTTTTGATGTGAGGAAAATATGACTGAGTATCAGAAGGATTAAGTGTTCTGTCAAGGATGGTGCTGCAGTTCTGAATTATTTACAAAACATGGAATTCAAAATACTGAAATTCGGCTTTTCAGAGTCACAGTTTTCAAACTGCACATCTGAGAAATACACTTTTTGATGCTTTCCAACTTTGGGGGCAAAGTTAAACACAAGTCATTTCTCCAGACTTGAATACTTCTATTGATTTTGGACTTTGAGTAAAAGAAAACTCAGCTGAGGTCACAAAGTTTCTACTGTGGCAGTCACAGTGCAAGTGATTAAAACCCTGTCTCTCACCTTAAGTGTTCCAATTCAGTCCTGTGAAGTTTAACACCTCACCTCAAGTCCCAGCCAAATCTCAAGGGACTTTGAATTGACATCACAAACACACCTCCAAGTTTAACAAAGAAGCCTAAAAAGACAAACAAGGAAAAGAAATACTTACATGCCAGGAGCAGCTATTCCACAGAGATTCGATCCAAAGGAAAGCTGGAAGAAAACACTGCAAAAGCACATTTTTTACTTTCAAGGGCTGTAACTAGCCCCTGCTCCTACCATACTAGAGCTCAAGACTGTCCAGATAAAACACTCTCATCTTTTACCTTAATGAACTCTGAACTGACAAGTCTTTTATGACAAATTCAGCACTCTAGGAGTAGCTTCAAAACTACATGAGATTTAGAGCCCCATTTGAAGCCATATCTGGTTTGTCTCGCCTCTGTGACAGGTTCTCACAGTTCTCATCTGGGTCAGTAAATGGAGATCCCATGATAGGGAAAACTGACATCCCATTCATCTTGCTTTGCATGAGTGCTTTGCCTGTCAAAACAGCCACACAACAATGTTAGTTTTATATACTCTTAAGAAATTCAGCCCCAAATTGACTGCCAAAACACAAGCAGGAAGAGTGCAGACAGGAGCATACACTAAGATGAGGAAACAAATTGAAAATTTAGATGACTACAAATAAAAAACAAGAGGTGTTGTCATCCTTCCTTTTTTAGCCAGAGAGATGTATTGCCTTCTCTTTCCCCCACATGCTAGTGAAAACCAGGTGCATGAAAAATGTCCTATAGTTTGAGGTCAGTAAGGATGATCTGATCATTTAATTCATCCTCCCCCCAGGGTCTTATATCTGTTCCAGTACTCTTTAATATAACTCAATGACCTTGGTTAAGATCAGACATCTTTTTCAGCACACCAGAACAATTGGTATAGGCCTGCATTTTAAATAAGTGTGGGAGAAAGTGAAACACACCAGGAACAGATCACACCACTTGTGTGCAGGGGAATAAAGTGTTCTAACAGACCACATCATGTGTCTGGTTGAAGGCAGTGGGGTGTGCAATTTGACTACAATTTTTCTTTATTCAAAATGATATGTACTAGGGATGTGTTGAAGAGAGTGATTTTTGTTTCCAAAGCCCTTCATAAAAGGAAGTCAACTACAACTTTCAGAGAGCCACAGATTTTAAAGCCAGAAGAGGCCACCAGGCACTGTGCAAATCTGAAGTTAAACAGAATAATAACTAAGCCAAAATTGGTTATCAGTGGAAAATCCTCATTAAAGGGGAATTTTATAAGTAGTACTCAGAAGGCTTTGAAACTCATGTTTTGTTTGGGAATTTTCTTTTCCTCTTTTAATTTGAAATAAATATATAATTAGTTAAATATATAATAATTAAATTGTGTAAATTACACTGAAGGGGGAAGTGGTAAATCATGCTGAGCATAAGGCAGCTATAGAAATTTATTGCAAGAATTTGTTAAGCTGGTCTCAGTAAATGTGCATATATGTATAAGAATTATTCATTTTCACTAATGATCTCAACAAGGTAAATGTATTTATCTAGGGAACAGGAATTCATTCCAACTAAACAGGGAAAGTTATTACTTTGAAAGGGACTAAGGTATTTAATGCAAAGGCAACTCAGATGAGGTCTCAAAAGCAGAAAGACCAATATGTTCTTTGGGTTTATAGATTGCAGAAGTACTACTTCTCTGAGCAGGAATAGGACAACAATATGTCTCCTTTGGAGTTGTTTGGCATATGGAATATTAAAGATAACAATTAAAGTTTTGCTGAGGTTCATGAAAAAAAATTTCAAAGACTTAAAAGGCTTTAAAAATAGTTCCTGAAAAACAACAGCAAAAAATTACTTCTAAAACAGTTTAATCTGTGTAGTTTATCAAATTGAAAATAGAGAGGAGGTTTGTTTACACTGTTTATATTCTTTTATTTTAGCAAAAACATTGTACTACATTATCAAAAGAATGAAAAAATATCTTTGTTGTGTCATCATGCTGAAGCTACACAACCATTTGAAACATAACCTTTTTTCCAAATAAAAATTATGGGGACGTACATATGAGCAAAATTGTCAGTTTGTGATATACAGCATGTTAAACAGAAATTATTGTAAATCCTTTACCCCTTATTTCTGTGTATATATCCAGGAAAAATAAATTAACTAAAAAGGAAATGAAAAACACATTGCTTATGCAACAAATAAACATTCAATTATATTAATTTTAACTCATATGATGGTAGAGAGGGAAAAGGAGCGATGAGAGAAGAATTCATCAAAATGAAATACATTTCCACTTGATGGTTGTAAGATTCTTTCTCTTGTTGCATTATGATTATGTAAAGAAGCATAATTGATTTCATTTTCATTTGCCTGAAGTAGGAGATAATTATGTTTTATACAAATATAAATAAAATACATGCACACACATATATAGGAATAGGTAGTAAAATAAAGCAGTTCAGGTTTTTGTCCATTTGGCAAGATTTGACAGCATTTTAGCTTAAATAAAGGGAATGGTTTGCTTTGGAACGTTTAGAAGACCTCATGCTACCCTTAATAAACAATGTGTTGCTTTAACTAGTGTCTAAATGATATGCAAGTCAAATTAAAGATGCCATTTGTCATCTGTACAAGTAAAGTGACTCATGCACAAAATTAAAAAAAAAAATTGCCATCACACAGTCTTTTATTTGCTGCTTCATCTTTATATAACGTGAGGAAAAAGAGGCAAAATGACTTAGACTTTGATGAAGTCTGAAACAGATTATAAGGCAAATCTAGTCAATTGTAAATGATTATGAAAGAAGAGTTTAAAAGGCATAGTGAATTTATTAGGCTCAAAGATAGCCAATAAAAAGAAGATTAATTGAAAAGGGCAGGTAGATGAATGGCAAGCTTCACTTTACAGGCAAGGTAAATACAAATAGACTTCAAATTTCAAAAGCTTATGTTTACAAAAT
This sequence comes from Peucedramus taeniatus, assembly GCA_013400575.1. NCBI lineage: Eukaryota > Metazoa > Chordata > Aves > Passeriformes > Fringillidae > Peucedramus > Peucedramus taeniatus. Next base: position 57,181 of record WBNO01030643.1, read on the forward strand.
TTTGGTATGTTTTCTACTGAGATTTATTCCTATTTACATTTCATTGCAATTCTTTCTAATTCGTTGACCATCAAAATGCTGACAGCTATATACAAAATTGAATAGAACCGTTTCCGTCTTATATATGAACAGACATGTCATATTTTCATATTTTCACTCTACTTGAAGCAATCCCAGAGGAAAAATTTTACAGTTGTTCCACACTGCCTTGTATATCAAAAGAAAATACATAAACAAACCCAGCCTTGCCCACATCTCCTGTAAACGACGGAAAAGAATTTTAAAACAGAGCATTTGAGATCTAGTTATGTTAGATGAAATTCAGGTAAAAGTATAATATTTTAGCAATCTCATTACAAGCTTCCTAACTAGCATGGCTAAGGGCCACTCATTAATGCATAAAATACTAAAGTGGTCTAAAATTTTCATATCAAGTCAGAGTATCTGGAATTCCCAAGAGATTTCAGCCCCATATCTTTAGAAGGATGTAGCATCTCTTAGTGAACCAAATATGAACTCTATTTTATTTCCTTTCATGTTTTCCATTTGTCATTATAATGGTGATATGACAGTGCTGTACAAGTCAAAGGGACAGCATTACTGTTATAACTAGTGTCATCAAATATTAACAGTGTCTCATTTACAGTTAGATATTTATTACTGTCCAAATGTTCCAAATATTTTTCTGCACTGGTCTGGATTCTGGGACTAAAATAATTTTTTTTTTTTTAATGCTGTGGAATCTTCACAACACAGTTATAAAATGGGGTTTTCTATTTTTGCTAATATCAGTATGGTTGTAAGCATGCTATTTTGTCTGTAATCTTAATTTGGGTAATATTATAGTGTTTGTAAAGAAACAACTCTTCTTTAACTCATTCACTACAAAGAATGCTTGCACATCTGGTTGCCTTGAAAAGAAAGAAAAAGAAATCCCTCAAACCCCACTTGTTTCCATAACAATCCTGCCATAGCTGCACTCAGGAGAGCTGCAGGTGCTGCCTGATGGTTTCAGTGAAATGACCTTTCAATGCAACGACCTTTCTTCGCCAGAAAAAATGGGAATTATTTCTATTATAACATCTTTATCACTGTAATCCTCCTCCTCATCATCATTGCATAAATTTTTATAAACATTTTCAGGACAATGAACCTTTGCCCACCTAAAAAAGGTTAGAAATTTGTGTTATGTCTCATATTGTATATGGAGTAGGGCATACATCATAAAATAATTAACAGCAGTGGGAACATTTAAGTCAATAAACTTTTTAAGAATGTGAGAAATTGAACCCCCAAACCTTAAATATCTAAAATACAAGTTGTTTATTTGATTAGGTTTTGGAGGGGTTAGAAAGAGGAATAGTGACTTTCTTTTTAGTTTTACTGCAACTGTCATGAAAATGAATTTGTGTGTTTGTTGAAATGTTTGCCAAGGGCATGGAGAATGACAAACAGGATTCTCTTAGTTATGGTAACATTACAAATGACAATAGTTGTTAATGTAAGCCCCAAATTAATTGTGCTGTAGCCTGAAAGTCAAACTTTATTGCAAGTATGAGTGAAGACAGTATTTTATGTCCGATACACGATTGTTCATTCTTGAATGTTAACCATATATTTGTTTTCATTTTGTCTAAATTAATTTTTTTTGTCTTTGCTTTACATTAGTCATTCTGCAGTAGCAAATGTGCAGGAAGGTGGTAGATAGACTTGCATAGAAGAGATTTCTATTGCTACAGCATCTTGCAACAATATGTTGACCTGAAAGTCCACAGCAGTAATTCCAATGAATGTTACAGAAATTGCTTTCAAAGGCAAATAGTGCCTCTAGGCACTTTGCTCAAGGCCTGTGCTTCCTTCTTCTGTCTCTCAAAGGGGCCCTCAACTCTTAAGAGCTACAGCTGGGCCCTTTCTCTGTGGTATCTATACATGTATACCATACCAAGGTATCATAGGAACGCACTACAGCTGAGCCATGCAGCTCATAATCCCAGCTGAATGCTCCCACAGTTTTTAGGTGAACATTGTGCAATGTTTTTCCCTCATGTCTTCTAGACTGTATTCCTTAGGGTTATCTATGCTATTCCGGAGTTTTAATAGTTTCAAGAAGCTGACATTATTTACGGCACTTTAAACAGTCCCCCCAAAACACTGTGTTCATTTTTATAAGAGTAGAATACATCTTCTTACTGACTCAACATAATTTCAATCTAGACTGGAGATGACAAAAATAAAGTTCTGCATTTTCCTTTAAGACTTAATGCCACTGGGACATCAGCACTCCTACTTTTCTGGTAGTATTCAGTGGGTTTTACTTTTGACAATAATTCAGAAATTATCTTCCTGAAAAAGATCTTTTAAAAATTATGTAATATTTAAAGCTCTTTATATTTAAACCTCATATACTTGTCTTGAGATAAATGAATGTAGAATTTTACAGAGGTAAGTAACAAATACTACTAACAGCAAACACCCCTAATTCCCTAAGATCTTTTCCACAATAGTTTTCAGTGGGCACATGAAGAGGATATGACGAAATATGTATGGTTATGTTAGCAATTATCCAGAGGAGTGTATTTCTTTTATGGCTTCACTGTCAGATAATAATGTGGCATGCTGATAAATTATTTTTACTGCAACATCCTAGGCTGTATTTCCTAAATATGAAAGTATGATGTTTTTACAGGAAAAATATCAATTTATTGGTTATGCAATCTACTTGTGACAATTCTGGAAAGAGTAGTCCTTTATATCTGCATAAAAGGCACAGAACAAGAAGTGTATCTGCAGACTTCTTGCCAATGTTCAACAGTCTTGACCCCAGGTGGCTACTTTTTGAAATGAGAGTGAATCGCTGATCTTTCAGCATTCATTTTTCTTTGCCAAATCTGATGCTGAAGTGCCAGCTACTTTCTAGAATTTGAAGTGTCTTCAAAAAATTATAGTTTTAAAATTATATCTGAAACTCCTAGTCCAAAACTTCACAATGTACAAAGCCAGTGAAGGAAAAGAAGCAAGGAAATCACACCAGGTATGAATGCAGTTACTTGCCTTTTTAGCAGTTTTTAGCTCTTTAACCTTGGTCAAAACATGAATGCTGTACAATTTTTCTATTACTGAATAACATGCACTTTATGCTTTCCATGATAGCATCTTCAAAGTCAAATACACTTGAAAGGATAATAAATCAAATATTAGAGAATAATATACCTATACACAGATATCCTACAACCACCCAGGCAAGCTTTGTCATGCAAGTCCAAACAAATCAAATGAGATTTATCTTGCAGTCAGGCAGGTAACTCTGGATTTTTCAACAAAAAAAAAAAAAGGCAACAATTTCCTTGGCTTCCTAAATCCTGTTTATTTTCACAAGTTTCAATGTAGGATTTATTTACATGTTGCACATTTCAAATTTACTTATTAATTTAGGCTTGTACAATTTGATGGGTTAAACCTGTTTTGTGGACAAAAAGCACAGCACTCTAGGTATTTCTATTCAGTGGAACTAGTGTTTATTTAGGACCTGCTCAGTAGAATAAACAATTAATTCTATGCTCTTACTTGACTGTGTCTGGTTTGTAAATTAGAACACCTTTAAGACTGTTCTGCTTTACCAAGCAAAATTTAGTTTGGATTAGGAACTCAGGGCTTTTTACATCACAAGTATTATAGCTGTTCGCTGTTATAGAGGTTTCATCTGGGATACAACTAATTGTCTTCATGGTAGCTTGCATGGTACTATGTTTTTGATTTCTGATGAAAATAGTGTTGATAACACACTGATGTTTCGAGATACTGCTGAGCAGTGCTTAGACCTGAAAAGGTTCTTTTAGTTTCTTACTCTGCCCTGCCAGTGAGGAGGCTGGGTACGCACAAGAAGTTTAGTGTTGTGACATTGGTCTTTCCAAGTAAGCATTACATGTCCTGGAACCCTCCTTCCCTGGAAATGAATAACATCTGCCTGACAAAGGGAAGCAATGAATTAATTCCTTGTTTTGCTTTACTTGCATGCACAACTTTGCCTGTTAAACTGTCTTTGTCTGAATTCACAAATTTTCTCTGCTTCTGCCCTTTTGATTCCCTCCTCATTCCTTTGTGGGGTTATTGAGGAACCTGGGTGGGGCTGAGCTCAGTATCAGGGTTAACCTACATCAACAAATATTTGGGTCCATTTTACACCTAGGAAAGTTTTAAACACAGTAGGATAGAAATATGCACTTCAGATACAGCTATCGTGGTTAGTAGAGATTTCTGGTCTAAGTAGGATAGAGTTCTACAGGTTTTTGTACTTTGATGACATCAGCAACTAAGACTAGTTCAAATTAAAAACATAAATGTTAAAAATGTTAATGAAAAAGCAAATGCAGTGTGTCAATGAGACCTGGCAGAAAGCAGATCCTCAGTAACCCATAGACACTGTTCTCTGTTGCAAAGGCTCATGGAAGCTTGTGCAAAGAACAATGAAAATACTAATTTTCTGATATCAGTTTGACCTTTACCCACATTATAGGCTGAAATGAGCTAATACAATATCCTGAATGGAAAATTTGGAATTGTAGAACAGAATCATGGAACAGCACAGGTTTGAAAGGCCCTCAAGAGACCATCTTGTCTAATCTTTTATGGGGAAGGGAGTCTGGATGACATTATCTAGCACCCTCTTCAATTGCACATTAAAAGCCTCCACTGAGTAGGGACTCTACCACATCCCTGGAAAGGTTGTTCCCCTGAATGAGTGCTTTCATTGTAAAAGATTTCTTTTTTATGTCGAGATGAAACCTTTCCCAGTGCAACTTCTACTCATTACTCCTTGTCTTCTCCGTGTGGCTCCTCATGAAGAGAGATCCTCTGTCTGGAATATTGTACTGGAATATTGTGATAATTTCCCTCTCAAGCCTTCTTTTCTCCAGGGAGAAAAGACCTAGTTCTTTCTGTCTTTCCTCACAGGATCAGTGTCCCAGCTCTTTGCTAATTTTTGTGGCCATCCTTTGGATTCTTTCTAGTTTCCACATCTGTCTTGAACTGAACTAGCCACAATACTCCAGGTGGGGCCTCATAAATGCTGAGTGGAGTGAATTGACTGTGTCTGTGTCTCTGCTAATAATGCCCCTGTCCTTGCTCTCCAGGATCTGATTTGCCTTTGTTGCTGCAGCAGCACACTGACTTGTGTTCAGCTTGTTTTCCACCAGGACCCCTGGTTCCCTTTCAGCGTGACTTCTCCTCAGCCACACAGATGCAAGCCCACACTGGCTCGTTGGTTATTCTGTCCCAGGTGCAGGACTTTTCACTCATCTTTGTTAAACTTCGGACTGTTCTTGCTAGGCCATTATTCCCACCTGTCCAGGTGTCACTGTAAGACATCTCTCCTTTCTGAGGTGTTCATCTCACCACAGAGTTTGGTGTCATCAGCAAACTTGGTGAGGGTGCTCTCAATCCCATCCAGATCACTTTTAAAGGTGTTTTAAGGGCCCGGTACTGATCCCTATTGTACAGCATGTATAATTGCAAAATAGAGCTATTTAATAAAGGAAAAACACCAGTCCAATATGATGTTACTAACTGATATTTCAGTGTGCCATGGTTTTGTGGAAAATAAACATGGAATAACGGCAGCCATTGATTTTCATACTCTTCGGCATTGTTAGTCATATAAATCTAAACTGGTAAGCAGAGGGCCCTTATATATAGTCAGTAGAAGGATGCTGACATCTCAGAAAGGGATCTTAGGCACTCACATGAGGAAAGAATGTTGACACCTATTTCTCTTCTGAAAAAGGGAAAAGAGATGACTGGCATCAACATAGATAATTACTCTTTAGCTGTCTGAAGATATAAGAGATTAATCCCATTCTATGAAGTTAATTAAAACACCTTACAAAATATGAGGCTGTCAAATTATTGTTTTAATATACATTTCCTCATCATTCTGTCTTTTAAGGGCTTGTCTTCACTCACAAGAAGACAAACAAGCAAACAAGAAGTTGTATTTATTAAAGCCTCAGGGAAACGAACATGAGTAATATGAGAATACCCTTAACACAAGGCTTTCTACTTTTATTCTGAAGTAAACTTGTCAGAATCAGTTTCAGGTAGAGTAAAAGGCTAACCTTAATGTGTTTACATATTTCTAAACTTCCCATGCCTTCTGCATAAGAGGGCTGACAGCTTCTTTATGCTTTCTGTGTCTTATTACCCCTTTCATTTTGATATTCACTACCCCCTGCAGTAGGACAATTTCCTTTTGATTATACCTTTCAGAAAGTCTCTATGAATATGGGATTCAAATAGATTTCCTAGGCAATTCACCCATATCCCTCCTGTGAAGATTTCAGGAGAATGCCTTTGCTGGGAGTGGTTGGTGTATGGGAGCACAGAAAGCTCTTGCACTGACGTGTTCATTGTGGGGTCAGTCTCAGGCCCTGTCCTTTGGCTTTTAGCTAACCTCACTGTACCCACGGTGATGCAGCACTGCTCTGCTAGTCCAGCTAGCTTGGTTTAGTGATTTAGTTTTATTAATTGACAGATTTTGAGGCCTGAGGTGACAATTAGATTCTCTAATGTGACTGCATTTTATAGGATGAGAATCCAAACTGAAGCTCAGTGACTGCACCCTCCCATTTTCCTTTACAAAAATCATTTGATTTCACAGTACTAGAGATTGTTTTTTTGTGATTTCACAATACAGCAAGAAGTAATGAAATTCTACCATGCATATTTAGGAAAATTCACAATTTAGTAATGTATGTTCTGGTGAGGAACATAAAAAAACTTATCCCCTTGTATTCTTATAGGAACATTTACTTAGATATGTCATATACACTAAAATAACAATATTCCTCTGGAGTAGTATTTGAGATTTTTTAAGTTCTTATATTCAGTTCTGTTTATGACAATGAAATATGGTCCATCTCCTTAAGCAAACATCTTTGCAATCTAAGTTAATAAAGAATCTTTGAAGGATCTAGGACTAACTATGCTTTTATTTATAGCATATTTCATATTAAATGAGAATATGTTTTAAAAAGTAAGTTTATGAGGAGAATTTTTTTTTTCAACCACATGCTCTTTCCTCCTATTGCAGCTGAGACAAAAGTATGACAAACGTCATGATTTTTGCACCAAATCTTGTTCAGCTATAAAAAATTCAGAGTAATTGTCTCATCTAAGTGGAAATGCTCTATTTTTACCCTGGCAAACAATGGAAAGCAGTGTCTGACTATGTATTTCTCTCCTCATTTTATGAATCTCCTCAATGAAGGCAATACTAGGTTTATGTACTAGTCCACCTACTTTTTGATTCTCCTTAATTAATGTTATACTTTTTTCACTAAAATTAAGCTTGAAGTTAAATCAAGGAAAGTAGAATAAAAGTATCATAATTCCTGCAAAAGTGAAATAGAGAAACTTGAAAATATCAAAACGCAACTTGCCATCAGCACTAATTAGAGCTATGAATAGTTATATCACAGCTATAAGAAAAAATGCCAATTTTCAAAAAAACACAGGATTTATTCTTTTCAGAGTCATAATTATTATTCTGCCACCTTCTGGAACCATTATGAGAAAATAATTTAAGTTACTCTGTCAGAGCAGGAAGAAAGACATTTTCACTGTGTCCCATAACTTCTTATGAGACTCATGTCATTATGGTCTTCTTAATCAAATCTGGATTGGAAGATCATTCAAGTGTACCTGTCATTTTAAATCAAAATTTTTAACCTTGAGATGCAGCCGACAGTCGCGTTTTTGTCATTCTTTCAATCAAGGAGATAAATTAATAAAAAGATCATTTTTACAAAATGTGCACAGATGTTGGTCCCTTTCGTATAGCAAGGAGTTAAAGCACTTTTTTTTTTTAATGATTGCCCAGGATTAAAATCAAACCAAACCAAACCAAAGTAAACCAAACCAAAGCAAAACAAAACAATACAAAACCAAACCAAACCAAACCAAACCAAACCAAACCAAACCAAACCAAACCAAACCTAAGATTATAAATCTGTTTGTATCTACCCCATAAAAGAGTAGCTAAATTAATTTTAATAAATGGTCTTTTCCAAACCCTTAGATAAAAAGAAAATGGTTAATTTTAATTTTCAACTGGTAAATTCAAATAGAGGCTATTTCCATGATGTAAAAATAAAGATTTATCAGGTAAAGTCTTTATTTTTATGAAATATTGTTATATGGATTCTCAATGTCTCCCTGGAACCAGAGTTCTGTCCACCTTCAATTACAGAACATCTATCCAGTATTCAGAGAAAATATTGTGGTTTGTTTTATTTATGACTCATTCTTTTCCTGCCATATTTTGGCTAGGTTCAGACATAAGTAAATGAAGTTGCTGCAAGAAAACAATGTAGACAGCATTGAAAAAAATAGTGTTGAAGTAAATGATTAAAAAAATGAAAACTTGTCTTTGAAAAACAAAAAGAAAAGAGAGAAAATTAAACAATAAGTAGATTAAACTGGGGAGCTTAATATTGTACAACAACAGATGGAAGCTTTGCCTACAACGTGAAGGAAATAAGGTAGTAAACCAATAATACCTTTAATATGTATCTGCATTTACTTATCATGCTACATGAAGCTAGCTTTATTGCTGATGGCCTGAGGATAAACATCTATGTTCTCAGAGCCAATATTACCTTTAGCATTTATATAAGGGTTGAATTATGTGTAAAACTAGAGAGAGAGATTAGTGATTTCTGGCATCTGTTTGTTTGGCCTTGAGTGTTTTGGTTTTTACAATAAACTTTTATTTTTAATATTATTTTGAACTTTAATTAGCTTTTTGACAATATGAAAGAGGAGTTTTAATTCTCCTTTTATCTCTAGAAAAAATAAATATAGTAAGACAGAGAATAGAGCTAATAACTGTAGCTTTGCAGCCTGTTTTCAGTACTTGTGATGCAGTATCCAAACATTCCTGAGATAAGGGAGGAAGAATAATATTTATGTGTGTGCATGTGTGACAATGTGAGCTTGTGTGTGAGAGAGAGGAAATTACAAGATAAATCATTACATGACACATACTGTCTGAGATAGTCTGGTTTATGTGTACTCATCCATGTAGCTGGATTATTGTCATTGTTTAGAACACAAAAAAACTAGCAACAGAAAAGTCTTTCTTTCTTGCTTTCTCCATAGAGCTGTTTCTCTAGAAACAGTTTCTAATGGAAAATTGAGGTCAACACAGTTTGCTTGTATGTAACTTTTAAGACATTTCCTGTTAAATTAAATAATTTGTGGCTGAAGGCTTCAGATCATACTTCATTTTCTGTACATGTAAAGCTCCTAGATGACACAGAGAAAAACATTAAGGAAACCAAAAAACATGGGGAACAAAACCCTTTAGTTATCTCTGTGCAGTCACTCTGTATTCAGAAATAGGGGTTTCGAACCATTCAAAAAACCCCATGTTGGTGACTTAAAAAGCTGATACATAAGAAATGCTGGATGCTGACAGCTTTGATCTACCTTTTTCTTCTTACTTTTGAGTAGGATTTATTTTTCTCCTGAAAACTCAGCAACTGTGGTCTTGATAGAGGAAACCAAAAGTAGGTTTGGAGAGAGGAGCATCACAGCTGCTATGGGGGAAAAAATGTAGTAGGAACCTAACTGGACACATGCAAAGAAAAAATTTTGCTAAGTGGGAGAGAGGAACTGCTGCAAAGAGATTCTGGAAATGTTTTTGGAAATGACAATTAATGGGGACAAAAGCATAATTCTTATTCCTTGGATTTTTCCCACAGCTTTCTGTATGCGCACTTCCCCATAATGTCAATATTATCAACACTCTGGAAATTTAAAACTCTTTTGCAGATTATTTTATTGTAGGGATGAGGAAAGTCTTAGAAGAAAAATTTTTGGGAATAACTGTTTTTACTTAACAGGTAAGGAAAAGTACTGCTGAAAAAATCCTAGCAGATTAATTTGCCAGTTGTCTTATTGTTACAGTACACTGGTAAGGGGGAAAAAGACAGGGAAGGAGTTATACAATTATTTTCCTTGTTTTCTTCCTGTCCTAAAAAATAGGCACAGAGAGTCACAAATATTAAAAATGGCATCATGCATATAGAAAGGTTTAACAACCAGAAAGGATGGGAATTTTGGAAAACAGAATACATCTGGAGATTGCAACAGAATAAACTGATGGAAAAAATGTTCATATTTTCCTTTAGCCCATATTCTTTTTCTTCCAAAGGGCTAAAATTTCCTTTCCTAATACTCGTTTGGAAGATGGACAAGTCTTACGAACGTACATACACCGAAAAATTATTCAAATTAAAATGAGATATTAAGATATAAATATATTAAGATTCATACTACTGTTTTCTACTCTTTGCTCCCCACTTCTCAACACAATCGTCAATACAAACTGATCTTCATCCCTCAAACCTGTTGAGACTTCCAGGAAAAATCTTGTAAGGGAATTCTAGTCTTAGTAATATGCTTTCCACTAGGACTAAGTGTCCCCAGTGTTTTCAAATCTGACATTTAGAGCTACGTGCAAATTATTTGTGACTGAGCAAATTAGCTAATTAAATAATTGGCTTAGGGCTTCATAAAATTTGGCTGCTATGGAAATGAGGCTGTCTGAACTTACAAGCTTCATCTAAGCATTAAAAGTACTTTATGTCTTTACTTTAGATGAAATTGAGGTAGTAGCAGATTTGTTTTTAAAATGGTTGTTTATAGATTTGCTCTTGCCTAGTTTCCAAATCAATATGGGATACTTCTCCTGAGAAGCATTGCTCCCAAGTAAGAATGCAGTCTACCCTCCTCAGGGTGAACTTCTAAACCATTGGGGCAGAGACTCTCCCCAAGAACTGGCTCATTTTCTCCCACATTCAATGCTCTCTTGATTATCTACCCTCAGGGCAGATTTCAGAATGACCTTCCTAGAAAACTGTTTCTTGACCCTAAACATTTTGCGAGCTACACTGAGGAGACCTGGCAAATGTAGCAACAAAACTGTGCTTTCCTTAATATCCAAAGGGAATTCAAAATCCTCAAAAGCTGTTGTAACAGGCCTGAAGTAGGAAAAGGGGGAGAAAGGATGGGAAAAAACATCCTTCCCTGTTCTCCTCATAGAGTGGGTACAATTGCTAATGGTAGAACCTGAGGTAAGGGTAGGAGAGCAACACTGAACCAATCCCAAATGACCCTCATTGCTCTTGATGCTCCAATGCCATACACTGATACCACACAGTACAGCAACAAAGTAATCCTGATTCCTCTCCCTGCTCTGAAAATGATCCCTTCAAGAAGGCCATATAGGAATATGTTCAAGGTTAGGTACCACACCCACATGAACTGATTAAGCCACACTTAGCCAGTGGCTCCATATCAAACATAGCACATGCTTAGATCAAATTTATTTCCAATTCAGTCTGGGCAGATCTATTGTTATCTCAACCCTTCTTGCCCGGCATTGTGAGCCAATTAAGGCTCCCATGGTTTAGGAATGGTATTCCTCAATTTGCACTGAACGCATGCTGGCACTCTCTTCCCTTCCCCCTCCAGCTGGAAGCACAAAAGGCAAAGATCACACATTGAGATAAGAACAATTTACTAGAAATATCAATGAGACAAGAAAATGAACAGTAACAGAAACAATATGAATAACAAAAGTGTACAAGAAGAGGGTGATTCAAATGCAAAATGCCCATTAAGCCCAGGACAATGAAAAACAATAGATCCTCCACCCAACCAGCTCTTTCTCTGACCAGGAAGGAACACTCTCTTCTGGGAAGTCAGAGGTTTTTTTCCTCCATCACTGGTAGCAATGTCAGATGATATCAAATAACAAAATCTATTTGCCACACCCCCCCAATTATCTGGGCCGGGACCAGAACAGTGACAAGAGAAAGGCTAGGGAAAATGTGGGCCCATTATTTAATGGGGGGGGACGGGGACCGGGGGGACACACACACACCTCGTTACACATGACAAAGGCTGAGTTACTAAATGCTTCCTTTGCCCCCACCTTTACTACCCACACTAGCTTTCAGGAATCTCAGTTCCAAGAGACCTTGGAAAAGGTTGGAACCAGGAAGATGGACTCTTCTTAGAAGGCAATCAAGTCCACATCAGAGAATACATAAACTAACTGTAAATCCATGGACCCTGGTAGGGTAAACTCACAAGCCTTGAGGGAACTGGCAGGTGTCATTGTGATGCTACTTTTAATGATCTTTGGTGGATCATTTCAACTGGGAGAAGTTCCCAGTGAGTGGAGGAGAACAAATATCACTCATATCTTCAAGAAGGGCAACAAGGAAGTGACCTAAGGAATTAAACGCAAGTCACCTTGATCCCTGATAAGGTGGTAGAATAGCTAATCCTGGAATCCATTTCCAGTCTCATGTACTAAGATAAAATAATCAGGATTATCCAGCATGGCTTCACCAAGGGAAAGGTATGGTTGACCAACTTGATTAACTTATATGATGACATGACTGTCCTGGTGGAAAGAAAAAAACAGTCGACACCAGTGCCTACCTGGGCTTCAGGAAGGCCTTTGACACTGTCTTCCCTAAGATTCTCATAGAAATGCTCCTAATGTGCAGACTGGATGACCAGACATATGCATAGCATAAGTATGGCTAAATGGCTGGGCCCAGACTGTGGTGATCAGCAGCCTAAAGCTTAGTGGGAGACCAGTAATTAGCCATGTACCCTAGATGTCAATACTGGGACCAGTTCCACAACCATTTTGTGATTCTCTGACCTCTATATTCCCTATAATTTTAATAAAATTTTGTCTGTTCTGGGCTTTTTTTCTTAGCTGTCATCCTGGAATACAGACACTGCCCGAATAAGTAGTTTTATATTGCTTACTTTAAATTGAGTAATATTTTGGTTTTTGCTAGCTAAGCAACTGCAATATATAGGGTTCAACCAAATTTTTATTTCTGTCTACATCTGCCATGAATTTATGGGTATCATATTGTAAAAATATTCATATTTGTCAGTTTTTTATTTCCTCGCATATTTTCACTCAACATTCAAAGCTTTCTTTGCTTCTTGTATGGCTGAACTTAACAGTGGGAATGGAGGAGTAGACATTCCATGTCTTGGAATGAGATAGAGCCCTATCCAGTACTGCATGAATTATGGAAGCAGCTGAATCTTTGATTTTTATGAACAGGTGGTGAGATAAAAGATTTACATATGGATATAAAATACAGAAACTTTCATGAGTAAATAAATTTTCTTGGCTGCTTAAGAATTATTTAAAGAAAAAGCATAGAAGACTCTCTTCATTTTGTGGATATATCTGTAGCCCAACAAATATGACTCGAGCAGTTTCTAATAAAAGGCCACAGGAGCTGTATTGACCTGACACTGCAGGGTCTCAGCAGTTATCTGGACTTGTCTTGGCCTATGCTGGTTTTAGCTGTTAAAACAATTGTCTAATGGCCAAGTGACATGTTGACTACAGGCTTACACTTTTTAGCTTAACACTATAAATGTTTACATATCACAGAGCTCTAACAAACCCCGTCAGTCACTTTAAAACAAGCCTTATCAAGAACTAAAGCCAATTATTGACAAAGAAGTGGAAAACCAATTATGTTTATTTATAAATATATATGCATACATACATTTATTTCAAATTCTAAGTAGCTATTTCATTATCCTATTTTATTATGTGTGAAGGTACACATATTCTTTTTGAGCACAGCACCAGTATCTATCTTAATAATTTTGTATGAAATTTTCAAAGGTCACCTTTGAGGTAATGAAAAAGATACCAGCAATAAGAAAATGTAAAAAAATAAGCCTAAACTGACCCCAAGACTGAGACAAAAGATTCCCAGATATAAGTGTTAGTGCATGGTGGGCACTGTGATGGTGGCTTCTCACAATGCTCCTTTACATTTTATTGGCAGAACCTAACAGTGCTGACCTAGAGAAACACTGGGAAGGTTTCCAGAGAAGGCAGGAACATAGCAGGAATTTCACATATAGCACTTTCATGGGAATATTTTTGAAGTGACTAGATAATTTACTCTAGAATTAGTAGCATCCATTGCAATTGTAGCAATAATCACCATTTGTATTTTGGGTGCAAGGTAATATCTCATTTATACTAAAAGTAAATACTTGAGTATACCATACATGGTGGTTTGCCTTTTACCCATAACACGGATTTGGGGAAGGATATCTGATTTCCCTATTTTGTTTTAATTTGATGAAAAATAAAACTATTTTCTCACTTCTGATTGTGAATACTAATCCTTTCCTAGTGACCTTTCAAATAGTTGTTACTCATTTGTCCAAGTATAAAGAATTTTAGTCTAGCTACACTCTCACAGTCTAGTTTTTCATTATTACTTCTTTTATTTGAAGAAGACTAGTTTCTTCATTGCTACAAACAGTTTAAGCTATATATTTAATATATGAAAAATAGCTATTTCCCATTTGAATTGTTTACTCGAAAACTCTACCTATCTTCTTCAAGGTACAGCAAGATAATAGAATTCCCTGCCTATGAGTAACAAAGAATCTAATATTGTTATAAGTTGTAAAATTAGCTTGGAACAACTATTTCTCACTAAACACATTAATATTTATTGATTTGTCATGCACATATTTTAATGTGACAAGTGAGTTAAGATTTGTCTGTTTGCATTGCAGTGCTGGCTGGAATATAATCTATTGATTTCCAGAATTACTTCGCTTACACCTGGGGCTTACAACACCAGCATTATCAGAAGGAAAGAATACAGTCCAGCAGGTCTAAAAGAACTGTTTGTGTTCCCTGTAGGCTCAACAACTGTTAAAGCCTTTTAGGACCTGAAGAGGGGCTTCCAGGATACCTCAGTTATTTGCCTCCCTCTTCATGTTGATCACCTAAAGATCTTCTTTGCTTCTAACTGGTAAACTAGTAAACATATGTTAGTGATAAAAAGTTGCTCACTTCAGGGAGATACATATTTCATTTCTCTCTTACTGATATTTTTGGGGTCATCTAAATTGCAGATTAGGGGGCCATGGCACTAGATACTCAGTATGTTAAAAATCCTCATTTTAGCCAATGTACACAAAGCTGTATTTCTACCCAACAATTTTGACAATATTAATGCATTGTGAACATATTACATATGTACACAAGTGTAAGTAATTTTCTTATTCCTTACTGTATATTTGTTGATTTGTTTATTTATTGAGCACTGTTACTGTGGTTGGGGTTTTTGCATTTTTTTTCCTTTGTCCTAGAGTTAGGCTTCATTCATTACAGAGAAGGGCCATTTATGTTAACCACCTGTCAGAGAAAGAAGATAAAACAAGCCACAAGTATTAAAGGATTTTAAGAATTGATGACTGAATGAACATATATTTTGTTATTCTCTCTTCTATTTTCCCAAGCAAGTAGCAACACTTTTGCTATTCATTAAAATCTATAAATTCATTTACCAGTCCAAAATCTGGAATAAAAGAATAGCTTCCCACTCTGAAATTGAAGGGAACACTCAGATGTGCAAATTCCCATGGTCAACAAGAAATTACAAAAGTCAGAGGGTCTGCAAAAACTTTCAGTTTTCCATTTCACATGGAAATTGGTATAAATTAGTACCTTATCTTCTAGTAAAAGCACACAGTTAGGGGTTTTTAAGGGGTGGGGTGAAAGTGAAAAGAGAGGGAAATCAGAGAGAGGGAGAGAGAAGGAGAGGAAGAAAGTAAGAATGAAAGAAAGGAAGGAATGAAGATCACCCATCCTGGCCTAAGCATTGATCCAGCTGATGGGGTGTCCAGGGTCCTGAGTAATTTGCCTGGGCTTTCTAAGGTTATCTTTTTACC
>WBNO01030643.1:75973-93326 GCA_013400575.1 Peucedramus taeniatus
TTTTGTTTTTTTTTTTTTTTCTGTATAGCAGTCTCTTTTCAAAGCCATAAAGACTGTTTTCACAAAAAGGGTTTTAAATGTTGAGGAAAAAGTGATTTTTACTATGCAGATCTATTTGAGATATTTTCTCTAATTCCTACAAAAATCAGACAGGTTTACAGTAAAACACCAGATAAAATGTAGTTCTTTCTAGTCCTCCAGGGCATTACTGGAAGAGTGGTAATAATGCAGATTTTCAGATGTTTTGGAAACTGTTACTTGCATAAACAGTTGCTGAAAGATCATTGTGACTATCAGAGTTAGTTTTTCACAGGATTTTGATTGTTATCGGCATTGAGTTGTATGCACACTAAGACACAGTCACTAAAGTCCTCTATAGCCTTTAATCCCATTTGAGTGGCAAGGCTTAGATTATTAAATAAAATAATACACAAATTAAATACTTTTTATTTTTACATCAGCAATGAGCTCCTTGACCAATTGTTATACTACCTCTCTAGCTACCGGAGCTTTCATCCTGGCCTGTCACCTGTAGTGGAATGAAGGACTATTAAAACACAGACCTACAGTTGGATGCTTTTTGTGCTGTAACAGGGCAATCTCCTTCATATGTGTAAGGCTTAAACTTGTGGATGTAAAATGCAAAAGAATATTTCCTTTCCAAGTCAGGCAAGTAGTCACTATAGAGCACTCATGCTCGCAGGTGATAGGAATGTGGCAAGTCGTGATGAGGCAAGAAATTTTTTGGTTAGCTCTACAGTTGAATTTGGTATAGGAGTGTGACAGTGAACTTCTATTTGTTGATCCTGTAGAACTTGTCATCTTCTGGGAGCATATCCGTCAACTGAGAAAGGATCTTGTCCTATCCCCATGAAGTCAATGGCTACTTCAGGCACTTCGTGGTTTAGTTTGAAAGAACAGGGGATGAACACTACTATTTGTTTACATACAATTGATCCTTGTTTTAATTGCTTTTTTCTTAAATAGTTATTTTTAAACTATTTAGTTCCCTGACATTGAATTACTGATATTTTCTTCAGTATTTTTGGGATAAAATGTAAAAACCTCTTTATGTTTAAATGCTTCTATTGATTTATTTTTCTTTTTTTTTTTTTAATTTAATCTTTTTTCTTTTTTAATATATTGCATCACAGTAGCTATTTTCTTCATGGAGCATGCTTAGACTTTGAAGGAATACCTCATCAAACAGATTGCCCTGTCTAGACTGGGGGGCAGGGGGTGGGGTGGGCGGAGAGATAATCCATTCTTTGTATGGCTATTTGGATTTTCTAACTGAAAAATGTTCTAACTTTCAGCATGGTTAATTCACCCCTAATCCTTAGAAACCTTTTACCACAATGCTTCAAGGGAAGACACAAAAATATGTATTACTCATTGTATACCTATTACCCATATGTTAATTTCATCTTTCTTACCTTTCATTTTTAGGAACAGCTGACCTCTCCCAAAAGTGGGTTAATAGAATGGTTCTTAATTATGTCAAAGAATTAAAAGGTAAAGAAAGGTAATTATCCTGTTTTCTTACTGCAGAATAGAAAAGATGAAACTGCTCACACTGCAGGTGAAACTTGAAAGACATCCTTCTTTTTAGAATCCATACATTAGTTTGAAGCAGAAAAATGGAGATTTGAAAAAACACAATTTTGGAAACTGTTCCGTGTTTACTGCATAAAGTAAAAAACATCTCTTGGAAATAAAAGTTTGTGATTTTCTGTGTTATTGTTTTGGATTTTTTTCCCTTCTTTTTTGCTCACATCCCTTAACCTTCTTTACTGAAAGGAGATTATGCTGTTTGTCTTCAGAAACACAACTCTTATAACCTTGACTTGTTCAAAAAGAAAAAGATACTTTTTTCAGTTTAATGTTTTAAGTTGGTTTTCTTTTTTTTGCTTTTGATTTTCTTTTCAAAGACATTTCTGAACTACAAAGCAGAGTTGAGCAATGAGAATTCAAATTCACCCATACAATGCATATATCAGTTGTTGAACTAAAGAGTTACATTATTTTTTTCAGTTCAAGAGCACACAGACATTTTCCTGAATTTTTTTTTGTTTTTGTTTTTGTTTTTTTTTTTGTTTTGTTTTGTGGGTTTNTTTTTTGTTTTTTTTTTTTGTTTCCCCATTTCTGCTGATGTGGAATTTTTTTCTGTTTATACTTCAGCATAGAGGAACTGGAACACATTCTGATGTAAGATCATCCATAGTGGATGTATGTTTCAGTCTGATTAACTAAAAAAATTCTGATCTCAAGCTTAGGGTCTGGGAGGAAAATGAAAGACTAGAAGAAAAAAAAATCTTCAATTATAAGAGAAACAAAAGACAAAAAAAACCCCACCCCTCCCAGTCAAACAGATGGTCAGAAATATTTTTTAAAAAAGTGGTAAGAGATTGCTTGTCTCTAGAAACATTTATAAACTTATTTCTCAGCAAGCATAGAGGTTAATTTTTTAAAAGGGCTGTAAGAATCAGAATTTGATCATAGACAGAAAAATGTCTGTATCAATTTATGAGGTCAATTATGTTTTATAAAGGCTCTTGGATTGAACTGTTTGTACATTGTCACTTAAATATCTTAGTCTCCAGCTCATGGGAACTCTAAAACAGCTCATGGAATTGGCTAGACTGTCGTAGATGAATGCAGTACACAACACGTCTTTAAAAGGAAACATTTATTTTTACGACCATGGATGCTCTTCATTTTGTTGCACAGCAGTTGGAAGATGAAGCCTGGTGACAAGTAGTCAAACTGGTGAGGTCCTCCCTGACCCAGAATATGTAAAAACCACAACTGGACAGAGACCCATACTAATAAAATTGTTGACTTTCCAGATAAGAAACCATGTCCATGCCTGGAAGCAGTAAATGTAAGAATTCAATCTCTTCCTAGAACTGTCAATGGGAACAGATAAGGAAGAGAAGAAGTGAGTGACACTAAAGCTCTGAAACATTCAAACAGATGAATTGAATTAGGATAAAGGAATTGAAAGATTTTTTTCCTTTCTTTGAAATTCAATTGTTTTTGTGAATTTGTTAATTATGGGGGTTTGTTCAGTGTAGCTACTTTTGCTTTTTTTTTCCTTTTTTTAAAATTCAAATGAAGAAGAAAAACAGAATCTGGTACTCAAATTTATGATTTAGAATTCTTGAACTTAGCTATATTCTGAAGAAAAGATGGGCATCTGGTGCCACTATAACAGGAGTTATCTGTTTCTCAGAACAATCTAATATTGAATAAATATTATATATATGCTATACAGATAGCAAAAATTTTCATACCAAGGAGCTAAAAGAACAACACAAGACCACTAAAAAAGACAAAGACTGATAACATGAAATTCAGGACCAGAAAGATAGAAAACACGATGTTTCCTTTTGAACAGTGAATAGTAATACTACTCTGTATTCAAATACTACAGGTACCCAAGGCCGACACAGGGATCAGTGATATCAATTCAACAAGACACTAAATTGACTAAATCTGGTTTTCAATCCTATTTTTCCCCACACATCTCTGTGTAATAGACCAAATGCCACACATTTCTACTTATTCATCACAACTTGTTTTGGTTCTCCTTTCCAACTCTGTAACCCTGAAGTCAGTAGTACAATAATGTCTTATATTCCCCATGTTTCAGGGTACGCTTCTTTTCTCAGTCTATGTTTTATCCAAATGTTTCAGGAGCAGTGTCTAAAGTAGTTTTTCTACCTTCCTTCTATGCTGATGCAAATGTGTGAATTGGATAGTTCAAAGAAGTTTGGTATAAAATCAGTGGTATAGCCTGTCCCTCAGTGGATAGCTCTACTCTGTTCTGGAAGTGCATCTTTTAAGGTATTTATAAGAAAAAATATTACCTTTCAGAATATGTTATCCTCTGCTAGATTTTCCTCAGCTTATTAAGAGTATGAAAGTAGTTGGGAAAAAACACCAAGACAATATTTCCTTATAAACCTCTGAAGAAAAAAATCTGAAAAGATATTTCAGGACTGAGAAATTTCCAGTGAAGAGAGCAACGTCCAGTATGATTTCTGTAGATCCAGAACCACTTTAACTACAGAACACTTCCAGCCATTCAACTACCTTATTTGCAACTATGTTTCCAGAGAAATAGTCAGTTTGATTGTAACTACATTCTGTATTCAATTTCATTATACTCCCAGCCACAGTGCTGAGCAACATTATTAGATTGAAAAGCATTAGAGATGTGATTTTTAAAAGGGACTTTTTCTTCATACACTTTAGGTCCTCTATTGTTTGGGGAAAAAAAAAATCTATTCTTTGGTTGACTAAACTAAATTTTCATAAGTTATTATGTCTTAGAAACCACTGGAATAGAGATATTATTATAGAGGTATATCCTGTGTTATCACCTAAATTTTCCTAAAATATGATGTCTATGTATTTCTTATTTAAAAAGTAAATCATAGAAATGTAGAATCATTAATAATGGAAAGGGCTTTGAAGACCTTTGAGTCCAAATATAATTCTAACACAGCCAGGTCAACCACTAAAACATTTCTCTAAGTGCTACATCTACACATCCTTTACCATCCTAAGCCTCCAGGGATGGTGATTCAACTATTTCCATGGGTAGCTTGTTTCAATACTTAACAACCCATCCCATGAAGAAATTTTTCCTAATATCCAATCTCAGTCTTCCTTGGTACAACTTGAGGCTATATCCTTTTATCCTAGCCCTTGTAGTTTGGGAGAAGAGACAAATACCCATCCTACTACAGCATCCTTTCAGGTATTTGTAGAGAATGATAACCTCTGAGCCTGAGCCTCCTCTTCTCCAGAATAAACAGCACCAGCTCCCTCAGTATCTCCTCACCAGATTTGTGCTCCAGACCCTTCACAGCTCTCTTGTCTTTTCTGGACTCACTCCAAAACCTCAGTGTCTCTTTTCAATTGAACACAGGACTCGAAGTGTGACCTCACCAGTGCTGAGTACAGGGGGCAATCACTACCCTGGTCCTGCTGGCCACACTGTTTCTGATACAGGCCAGCATACCATTGACCTTCTTGGCCACCTGGGCACACACTGGATCATATTCAGCTGCTGTTGACCAGCACTCCCAGGTTCTTTTTCACTGAAAATCTTTCCAGCCACTAGCACTGCAGTCAGAAGTCTTTTCCCAGCCTATAGCACTGCAGGGGGTTGTTACCCAAGTAAAGGACCAGGCACTTGGCCTTGTTGTACCTCTTAGAATTGGCTCAGTCTACCAACCCAACCTATCCAGATCCCTTTGGGGAGTCCTCCTACCCCCCAGCAGGTCAACACTCCTGCCCAACTTGGAGTGGTTTTCAACCTCAGCTGTGGGTTCTTTGCCCTTTAGGACTGCTTCCATCAGGTTTTTATAATGTCTCATAATCTTTCACATATGTGAAAGATTTTTTTCATATGTGAAAATCTTTCACATAGATTTTCTGCTATACAGTAGCTTTTTAGTGCACTGAGCAGTGTACAATACTGCAATGCTCTTTAAATCTTAGTACCTCTGTCAAGGTTTTCTAATGAAGAAATCACTATTATTATGTTCCTCATTTCTGTCCCACTTCATTGGTCTTATTGTTTTCTCATTCTCTGCAATTGGTGACTGCTGAAATATGGCATTCCCTCTTCCTGCAATACATTCTTAAAACTGTTAGCTACAGAGAAGAGGCACCCTTATTCCTCTCTCTTTGCAGCTGGGTGTTGAAAGAGCCTAGAACACAACCTAAGCTGTCACAAACTGTATCAGAGCTTCTTCTGTAGCCCATTTTGAAGTCTTCATGTTTTGGTACTACATCTAAGAGGTTATGTAGAAGTCCCTACACATTGTACTCTATCTGTTAAAATTCCTGTCTTACTTGCAAAGAGGATTCTTTGTGTGGATTGTTTTGGTTATGCTACATCTAATTGTGAAGTCACTAATCAGCTGTCTTAATAATGCAATTTTGAGAGCTGGATCTTAGTATCCAAACACATTTCTTTTTGTATTTCCTGAACAAATACACTAGGTCATCATTTAACTATACATAAGGAAACAGTTATAAATATATTCTAGCTTTAATGCAACTGATTAAATGTCTAAGACCAGAGTAATGACCACGATGACAATGCCACCACTTGTAATACATGCCAGTACTTTGGCTGCACCTAGCTGATCCAGAGTACAGATAAAGTGTTCTTCCTTTTCATTTTTTGTCATTTCTCTGTGGGATACATCATCATAATTTTTACACTGGTCCCTTACTTTGGTATCTCTTTTAAACAATAGGAATTTTAAAACTCAAAAATGTTAAATATAAAGGGTAAGATTTTTCAAAGTAATATCATAATTTCTGCCTTTGTCCTAGAAACTGATGGGTGTGGCAAACCTTTCTCCCTCAAGTCCAAACAATTTATCCAGCCAGTCCATTTTTATTCCTTTGGGTGTTTATATGAAAAGACAGATTGTCTCTAAATCCATGACACACTGAGTCATCCCACTTGGGTGAGATGACTATTTTTCAGGCAAGAAAATGTCAAAGCGAAGTGTGAGAAAATCACCCTTAATGAATATTCATGTATCTATCCCATAAAGGAATTAGAGATCTCACAGCAATTCTATCAACAGATTATTTATCAATATACTTGTGCTGCCCCAGCTTTTTGTTTGGAATAATTTTGCCTTTTTCTCTGGAAAGCACCATAATGAATTAATAGAAGAGATGCCTGAACTGAGGAGTTTGAACAGACATTTGAAATGTGACTTCCTGAGTAATAACCATGGCAAGTGGCAAAGGCTGTGACAGAATGAACGGGTCATCACAGTGAGGTAATTTGGTTACTCGTTTAGAGCTAGAACTCTGATGCAACATCATAAAAAAATCTTTAAAAATAGAACCACAACATTTGCAGTTTTAGTTAATACTTTACAGTGCTGCAGAAAAAAAAAAAAAAAATTTACAGGTCTTGAAAGATACATTTAACTCTTTAACTCCACTGAAAGAAGTCTATAGTCATTCTGCTGAATTTTTTGTGATTTGAGATTGATCTGGCAGCAGGTGTGAGAGAGAAACTGAGATAAAGTTCAACAAAAAGAAAGGCCGGTTAAAGAAAAGACTTAGTGGTCTGGATCAGAAAGATTAATTCAGTGCACTGATATTTTAAATGACTCAGCTTACAAATAGAAGAGGATTTAGATGTTCCTTCATGGCATTATTCCAAACAAAAAAGATCCCTGAAACAACCTAAAAATTCTTTCCTGTTTTAGGTCAGCAAGAAATACATGAACACAGGACAGCTGCTCGCTAGATCATGTCCTAGTTCTGCTTTGCCCTTCACTCTCTTTTGCCACTTGAACTAGTACAAAAGTAGGTAGAAAAAGCTCATAAATCATAATTGCACCATATTACAGTTCTTTTGTAGAGTGACTAAGATTATGATTCTCTGCCCTATCAATTTTATGTTGTCACAATGCTCTTTATTTCAAAAAACCTTATTCATAAAATTTGATGCAAAGGAGTGAAGAATCAAATGCATATTTGCACGGTTAGCCATTAGGCATATAGACATGTATATTCATCACCAGTCTCATGGAAAGAAGTCGATTTCAAAACTTTCCATAATAAATTCTTATCCCACTGGGAAACAACAGACATGAAAAAAAAATCCTCTATTCTTAAAAAAAAGGGAACTGAGATCAAGTTATGCTTTCCAAAATCAATGGATTTTCCTGTTTATGGGATGACTAATGTTTAGTACAATGACAGAAATTGGATCTAAGTAGATTGCAAGGCTTTCTAATATAAAAAGCAAGGCAAAGAACTTTTTTTTTAAGGGATCCATCTCATTTTACCAGTCAGTTTACTCCCTTCTGGTTTTTCTCAGTCTTCATGAGGAGCTTCACATCTAAGGGTGAGAAAGATGAATTACTTAGATGCGAAGTGTTTATAAAAAAGTGCTACTTGCCCTAGTGTCAAGCAACAATCTTCTCCCCTTTCATGATGCTAGCTTGTCATTCTGGATGGGAAATGTAAAAAAAATAATTTTGAAGGCAATATTAATCTTTTACTCAGTGCTTTAAAACCTAGATAGTGCAGGAGACAAGAAATTATTTAACTAGATGCTAAGCTTAACTTTTCTTACTGCTACCTAAAAACCCTAACTGGTTATAATAGTTCTAGTTGCATAAATAATTCAGAACAACTTGGGAATCCACATCCAACAAGTGCAAGTTTTTTCCAACATTGTGTTAGGTTTGTTCATTGAATCACACTTGCTACTGGTGATGTACAGCAGCACTGTGAACTCTTGAGTTCCTCAGCCAAGTGCTGCACATCTCTGTAGTCTCAGTATTGCTGTATGGAGACCCTTTGGGGCACAGCAGCTGAAGGCACATCTCCTAGGGACATAGCATGTGCTACATAGTATTCCTTCTATACTTGACTTTGCTTTATTAACAGAAACAGTGGGAAAGTGTCAAAATAGAGACTGAGGATACGTCAATATCAGGCATCGTGGCTGATTAGGATTTGGATTCAGGGGAGAGCACACAACATAAAGTGTAAATATTCACACAGCACTACAACTACCTTGTTGAACATGGCCCTGCTGAACATCATTGTATGTCAGAAATTTTAAAACTTTTGGGTTTTCTGGGTGACATAATTACTTCAGAAGTATATTTTATTCCTGGAGAGAATATGCAGAACTGGTCTTTCCAGCCATTTACCTTTTTTTTTCTTAGAAGCTTATCTAGGACCACCATAGATAATAAACCACAGGTAGAAAACTGACACACTCACCTGAAGATGTCATCCTCCTACATTCTACTAGATTCTAGCGTAGGGCAGCAGTGAGAATGGGATGACTAATGACATAATCTTCTTCATCTTCCTAGCACAATTCTTTAGCTAATCTGGCATAATTAGAAAGCTGTCTGTGCATCTGCAGTAGTCAACACCTTCACAGATTTGCTGCTTTCCAAGTAGGTATTAAAATATGTGAATTTCCTCTCAGTAACACTTATGCAGAGAAAGAATATTTCTGCTGAGATCAGAGATATAAGCGAAGCCAGATTCAAATTTATTATCTTAGGACCTCATTGTTTTCCACTCTGTATCTTTTGCAGTTTTTAAACAAAATTCAAAGATCCTATAAAATTGTATATTTGTCTTCTGCAATACTTTATACTGACCTAAGAACTAATAAGCAAATATCTTGGGTCTGAGAGATGTAAACACACCTTTTTTTTGTTCTTTTTGGCAGTGAGAAGTGGCCCCAAAGGAAACACGGAACATAATTGTGATACCTGAAATGTATAAAGGTACTCCAATGGAACTGTAAGGTTTAACATATGAGGCCATGGGGAATCAAATTTTTCATCTAAATTTTGGACTCCATAGAGTAGAAAACCCCAATTAATGTTTTAGCAAGGCTGAAAAGCTTCATTTTCTGTTGGGAAAACTTATTATAACATTAAAAATACTCAAATAGGCTTTTCACAGAGGAAATGAACTTTTAATGCTTAAAAAATTGCCATGGGGACTTCCTGTTTTGAGGACTTCTAGCACAGATACCCACTGTTGCCTCAAAAAAGTTCTTTTAGTAAACATTAAAAAACTTGAAAAATAACAAATTGGCTTTTCAGTTAAGTTGGAAAAGGCATTAATTATGAATATTTATGGTAATAGAATATGAATTTCTGCAGCTAAAAATCTTCTTTTGGCACACTTAAAGCTATCATGGTCTTAGAGGGTGTAGATACCAGTTATGCTGGAGTCCAGTACTGCTGTGGAGAGCAACAGGCCTTTTTAAGATGTAATTCGTCTGACTTACTTCAGTCATCTGGTTTAAAGACAAAAGAAGTTACATCTCAAAGGTTGGACCAGCTGACCTTGCAGGGTCCTTTCCAACTTGAGCTGCTTTATGATTCTATTAGTTGATGAAAACATTCCAGTTGTATGCATTGATTGAAAAGGCTTCAGGAGGTTATCCCACGGTATGCATCCGTATTTTGTCAGATTAAACTTCCCATTTTAGAGACGGTCATAACAGTAATTTAAGTTTATACAGTTTACTGTATAATCATTAGAACACATGGAAGAAAAGGAAATTTCTGTCTAAATAAAATGTGTGCACTCTTCTCTCCATTCCAGAACATTGCAATGCATCTAGAGCAGAAAAAAGACTGTTTTGTCTCTTTTGTATCCAGCAGCAAACAACTCTTCATCCCAGCATTTTTTTTCCTCTGCAAAGAGATATGCTAATATATCTTCTTTTTTATAGCCTCAAAATGGTTACAGAGAAATGTACGCATTAAAGGATTTATGATGCATCGACATCTATAGGCAAATTTTATGCATTGCTGACTTTAAGTATCTAGACATCTATCAACATGAGAAGAAGTTGTAAATTGGCTGAGGATATGAGACTACTCATCAGACTGAAAAAAAGATCACAAGTCTTCTGGTAGATCCCAAGTAGCTAATAAGGAGTGAAAGGTTGCTTAGTCAAGATAAAATTTAAATCATTCTTAGTTCCTGCATGTTAGATTATTATTCTTTTTTCAATTTTTCCTGTTTATTTCTTCTTTCTTAATATGTTTCTTGCTATAACAATTTATCTTTTTTTTTTTTTTTTTTTAGGAAGCAGTCTTGCCAAACTTTCAGTCATTCCATCCTTGGAGAACTGCAATGCTAATTGTCACAGACACTCTCTGCCAGTACCTTAATTTTCACTTGGTAACATTTCATACTCTGCGGCAATGGAAGTTACCAGCTGTGTGGTATCAAAGAGAAAATCAGGTCTCTTAAAGAGCAGATTTCAAGTCTTTTTTGTCTTGATAAATAAATGACAGTATCAATGCTTCTCAGTGGAAAGAGAGGAAATCCAACAAATAGAAGCTGGATACTAGGCTAAAAAATAAAATAGAAAAAGCTGTTCCTCAAGCTGAACTCATCTCTTGCATAGAGCTTGTTTTGGTAAAGGAACTGATGTAAAATGAAGGTAACTTTATGATGCCTTTGTGTCTGGATCCTTGTCTGGTCTTTGATCCATGTCAAAAGCAGATAGGTTTGGAATATACACAGAGCAGGCATGACCTTTTCCTCCCTCTCTTTTACCCTCAGGAGTAAATCAAAAGAGAGACAGTAAAACGGGGTGGAAGACAAGTCTGGGAAGAGCTTACTTTCCCCTCTTAGCATGAAAATTAGCAAGGTAAAATTTTCGTGCTGGGTTGGCATTCAGAGCCTTGTTTTTATCACTTGTATTTTTTCTATCTCTTCACACTGGTGAATCTAATCCTAATCCAGCAATCCTGAATGGTCCTTAAAAACTAAAAATTACAAATAAAAAAGAAATCCACAAATCATTTGTCGACAAAACCAGGGACATAGATACCCCGGAGTTACATGAGAAGTTCATGGAACACATCCTAGGTAAACTGTAAATTTAGAGCAGGCTGAAACTGGCTGCTAACACAAGAATATAGGTCTGCTTCCTAAACTTCTTTCATAGCTATTGCAAAAACACAATCTACAGGAATCTTTTTTTCTATTAATCTAGATGAGTAGTGGGCATACATTTTTCATGTGTGTTCATGGGTACATGTATAAGTACATATATCTATATCTATGAGTGTATTATATCTGTTTGTGTACGTGTACCTACAGAATAGAACAAAAGATCCCAAAATTTTTTACAGCAATTAAAAATTAAAATTATAGCACAGGACCAAATAGAACTGCATAGGCCAGAGGTGGCCACACGAAGTTGTCACTTGAAAATAAAAGGATACCATGCTTTTCAATATGCGCGAGAAAGCACAGGCATATTCGGGCAATTTCTGTTTTCCGTTTGCTGTTTCATTCTCTGGGCTTAGTGGGATTTTGTAGGGCCCCATCTTAGGCCCTGTGCTCTTCAACATCTTCATAAATGACCTGGACTCAGGACTGGAAGGAATACTAAGCAAGTTCTCAGATGATACAAAACTGAGAGTACTTCTGAGTCCTTTGAATGCAGGGAGGCCCTGCATAGAGACTTCCACAAATCAGAGGGCTGGGTAACCACCAACCGCATGAAGTTCAACAAGGGAAAGTGCTGGATTCTGCACTTGGGGACTTATTGATGGGGCAGTCCTGGATGTGTGGACAGACTGGGGAATGTAGAGCAATGCTGCAGGAAGAGACTTGGAGGCCATGGTTGACAGCAAGTTGAAGATGAGTCAGCAGTGCCCTGGCAGCCAGGAGAGCCAACCCTGTCCTGGGGGCATCAGGCACAGCATCGCCAGTGGGCAAGGGAGGGGATTGTCCAGCTCTGCTCTGAGCTGGGGCAGCCTCACCTCAAGGGCTGTGTGCAGTTTTGGGTGCCACAATGTAAGAAAAGATATCAAGCTATTAGAGAGCATCCAAAGTAGTGCAATGAGGATGGTGAAGGGCTTTGAGGGGAAGCTGTATGAGGAAAGGCTGAGATCACTTGGTTTATTCAGCCTGGAGAAGAAGAGACTCAGGGGAGACCTCACTGAAGTCCACAACTTTCTTGTGAGGGCAAAGGGAAGGACTGGCGCTGATCTGTTCTCTGTGGTGACTGTGACAGGACCTGAGGGAATGGCCTGAAGCTGTGTCAGAGGTAGGTTTAGGCTGGATATTAGAAAAAGGTTCTCCACACGGAGGGTGATTGGGCACTGGAACAGGCTCCCCAGGGAAGTGGTTACAGCACCAAGCCTGACAGAGTTTAAGTAGCATTTGGACAATGCTCTCAGGCACATGGTGTGACTCGGGGATAGTGCTGAGCAGGGCCAGTAGATGGACTCGATAATTCTTGTGGGTCACTTCCTTCACAGCTTGTTCTGTGATTCTGTGATTTGTGACAGCTTGACTTTGTGATCAGACCAGTGAGAAGGTCATTTCATCAGAAAATTTATTACTTGGAAGGTGGAGATTAGTGTGGTCTTTTGTGTTTCCTAGAAAGTGTTTGCATTTTTGTAAAGTATGCATCTTTACTTGCTCAACAAAGTATTATAGTCACATTTTCAAATAATACTGTGTACTATACATACACTAGATCATGACCTCAATAAGTAAAATATCTTAGCAAGGGAATCACCACATGAAGAATATTTCTCTAACCATATGAGAAATATGAAAGCCTGGTCATATTAGCTGAGCTTTGCCCTAAAATCTAACAGAGGTGTTTCTTTGCATTGCTCTTCTCTGCTTGTTTTAGGGCAGGAAGAAAAAAAAAAAAAGGAAAAGTGAAAATAAAAGTGTGTCTTGGCTTTGCCTGAAAAAATGGAAACAAATATGTTTTTCTGAGAATATTTCATCCTTAAGCCCTAGATTTTTCTTCACCTTGTCAGGACTTGCTTCCAAAATGTCGCAGCTCTTCTTACTACACTAAATCAATGCCTTGGTTTTCTAATGGGCACAGTGCCATACTTTTCTTTTCATATTTCTTCCTAATGCATTTGTAGGCCAACAGATTGAATATCTCTCTGTTTAACACTTACATGTTTTTTAGTAGTTTTCACATGAGAATATTTTGATAAAGACAGAGCAAAATTTTGTTTGTCAAATCTTGTTAAATATTAGGAGGAGTGAAAACATCACTCACTCTATATTATCATTAGAACTCCTTGTTATTCTTATGGTTGAAACCAGCTTTGACTAATTATACTAGGAAAATCTAGACAAAGACAAAATCACTGGTAGCTTGAACAGACGCAATTTAATTTACTTTCGCTCAGAAATGTTTTACCTCTCTGCAACTGTGCTAATTAAATGTTACTTAAATCAGGACCTAGAGATCTCATCAAGCAGTTGATAACAGTGGAATTAAAGAAATAATCCCAATTCCCTTTAATAATGAATTTTTGATTACTGATAAAAACCACAGCATTCCATCTGACTGCCAAAAAGGGGTGCATGCGTTACACACCTGCGTTCCCAATATTCTGGAATTAGTGAAGGAGAAAAGCACAGATTCAATGCTAACTGTCTGATGCCTGAGTTGCACAGAAGAAATCTCCCTATGTGAAAGTTCATTCAACTTTTGAGTGGAGGGACTAGAAATTCAGAAGGAGAACAGAAGTAAATGTTCACATCTGACTAGGTTAGGCTGGGTCCCATCATAACCAATGTAGGGCATTCTAGGGCACAATTCATCTCAGTCTGAAGTTGATATCTGCTATTGGCCTTAAACATCAGTGATTTCGCTGTTGGATACTCTGATGTCTGAAAGCAATTTCTGTGGATCTTAACTCGATTGTCACAGAAAACTTCAGCAACAGGATAGGACAATGACATAGTAGCTGACATGCAGACAGGTCTCATACAGGTGTGTGGGATACAGTCAAGGTATTACAATAAGATTTAGCTTAGTGTTCTCTTTTGCAACAGATGTTATTTTATTGCATTATTACATATCAGTAAAAAATATCCTTTTAGTCTAAAATCATCTCTAACTTTGAAAATAAAGAAAACCCTCTTAATCTTGATACAGAATTAGGCAACAAAGCATTTCTATAAATCCTTATTTATAATATGTTCAAGACAGGCAGTTATCTTCATGCTATTTGATGAAACTTTACTGACTGATAAGTAAATTCTCAATACCTGATAAACTGCTAGAACAATTAATAAAGTAGATAAATTGTAAGCACCTGGAGGAAAATAACTTGTAACTATTAGGCAACATGGACTAATCAAAAACAAATCATGCTGAACTAACCTAATTTCTTTCACTGATAGGATAACAAGCTTAGTGGAAAAAGGAGATGCTGTGGACATACTACGACTTGATTTTAATAAAGAATTTGATACAGTTCCACATGACATTCTCATAAGGAAACTGGAGGAATGTTGATTAAATGCAATCACTGCTAAATAAGTATAAAGCTGAAGAGGAGAAAAAAAATTTTAAAAAAAGGAAAAAAAGAAGGAAAAAAGAGGGGAGAAAAGCAACCGACAGAGCAATTATTAATGGTTCAGTGTTATGTTAGGGAGAAGTATCAGGGTCACCAACAGAGGTCTGCTTTGGTCCTGAGTCTAATTCTATTTAATATTTTCACTGTGTATTTGGAAAGCAAAATAGAAAGCATGGTAATAAAAAAAATAGCAATAATAATAATAGCAATAGCACTAAAACACAAAAAAACCCTCCCAAACTCAGAAGATCAAAAAAATAAAAGCAAGTTACATTTCCTTGAATATTTATAAATACTGTCACATATCTTTAAAAAAACCTAGCAAACAGAAAACAGACAGGACAAATCCCTGCAAAAGCTCTGCCCACTCTGAATTGTCAGCAACGTCATAAGAAGGAATGATGCTTTTGCCTGGGCTGGGTCAGTTGGAATGGTTCATTTCCCCACAAAAGAATCTTCCACTCAAAGTTTGGGTTGAATCCAAAAGTCACAGAGCTTTTTAATTTTTTTTTTAGGAAACAATGCACTTCACAATGAAGTATATCCTGGAATGCAGCCAGATTGGGTTGAACTTTGTTTCACAATCATTCCTATCCTTCTGAGACTCTTCTGGTGCAGAATGCCTTTGTTTTTCTGACCCGATGAGTTTGTATTGTGTAAGTGATGCTGCTATAAATGGGATGGTCAATTTTAATATCTAGTTATGTAAATTTTGACTTGTTTTACGTAATTAAGAAAAATCATAGAAAAAATTATGTATTTGATCAACATTACCAGGACAAAGCAAGGCCAGGCCCACGATTAACCATATGTGAATGAACTGTCTGATAACATTGCAAACTCATGAATATTGCAAAGTAGTACTGTATGTGCAACAAGAAAGTGATTTGATAATTAACTCTTTGATGCTGATCAGGTTTTAGACAGAGTACTGTGTTCTGTTTTTGGTTCCTCTTTAAAAAAAAATAAAAAGAGAAAGAGGAAATGGAAAAGGTTAAAGGGGAATCCAAAGATAATCTATAAATATATGAAGAGATATTAGGATGGCAGGGACTATTATTCTCACTGATTGATAAAAAATAAAAAAAATAATGAGCCAGTGTTGATGGATAAGGAGGAAAGAGAGAAAGAATGTGAAAATATATACTTGCATGTAAGTGATTAAGTGACAATGTTATTCTAAGCTAGAAAAAAGGTATAGGAGAAGACTAAATGCTCTGTTAATGACAGAGAAGAAGGCCTTACAATTTAAAAAAACTAAAAAATAAGAAAAAAAGAGTAGGAAGTAGTAAGAATAGAATAATGGGATAAAGGAATTTTATGTTAGAGGATAAGGAAAGGAAAAAGGGACTGGAAAGAATGAAAAAACAAAAATTGAAATTCAAAGAACTGCAAATAGGTAAATCGATAATAACCACATGTGTACATTAACGACACGTGTACATAAATATCTGGTTAAATAAGTCATAAATGTCATTTAATTAGCAATGGTGCTTGATGTCAGCTGTTTCTACTACTTCCTTTTCACTGTTGTTGTCTGGCATGGCTGGAGTAATCTTTATGTGAACCACAGGGTTCTTTTGTCAGGTGAAGGAGAAAAAGACTATATTTACATAGGCTGTCCTGGGGGATCACAGATGATAAATATTTACACCAACATATTCCAAACCCTATTTTTGAAATAAACCTATAAGCTGCACTATATTCCTTCTGATGCTTCTTTCTCTCCATCAAGTTTTATTGAAGTACTGGCCATTTGAGGAGATGTGGTACAACAAGAAGCAGATACATTAACAAGAAAAATCTGTCAGACACAAATACTAAAATTCTAAACACGTATTAGCCAGAACCGGCAATATTTCAGCTATAAAGTTATTAGCAGGGCACCTCCTAATACAATTTTGTGTGACATTGTTTGACTATTTAGTGTGTGAATATCAGTAAGTCTACATTTGCAGTTTACTTCCCTGGTTTTATTTGCTTTAGTCATTAATTTTATTTTGAGTTATTTAGGTCTACAGCAATAGGTTTTCAGCACAATCTTTTACCAGCTATATAAAAGAGTACAGAAAGATTCCTCTCTGTTCTCAATCATACAGTTTTAGTAAGAGGAAGATGACAGTATAATCTTCTAATGATAAGTCATGTAGAAACACTTTCACAATCTTAGGAGTGAAATGTCTTTGTTACACAGTCAGTAAATGAGGAGATGTGCAGAAGTAAGATGTGAGTGAAGCAGTTCAGGGCTTTTCTGCCAGTTTTTCTGTAGGTTCTAATATTGTCTCTTTAGTGTACGTCAATGCAGAATTAGTTGCATTAATATAAGCTGGAGTATTTTTCCTTTTCTCAGAGTAACGAATATAAGAATGGATGCTTTTTCTGTGTGTATGTCTTTTTATTTCATGAAAGACTCATCTCTCATGTATACCTTCTATGATATT
>WBNO01030644.1:0-12737 GCA_013400575.1 Peucedramus taeniatus
CTGTCTTTCAAACCAGGACACAAGGTCAGGAAAGAAGGAAGGGCAGGAGGTGCTCCAGGCACCAGAGCGGAGATTCCCCTGGAGGCCATGGTGAAGACCATTGTGAAGCAGGTCATCCCCCTGCATCCCATGGAGGTTAACAGTGTGTCCTGGTTACAGAGAAGGGGGCAGAGTTTTAGCACTGTGTGGATGTTACCAAGGTGTTTATTCTATACCACTCACATCATTGCTGGGGGTGTGGTTTTGGCAGGAAAAGCCAGGGCTCCAGACTGGAAGTGCGCCATCTTGCCTCGCTCTCTCCATCAAGGGGACTGTCAGCATTCGACCTGAGGACCCTTGTCCTCTACGTCCTGCCAGTCCCTCCCTCCCATTTTGTCCAGAGCTCAACCATGGACCTTTGGTGCTGAAAGGGACATCAGGGGAAGAAAACGTGACAAACTGTGGTGCTGAATCAACAGCTCCAGCGGGGAAGCTGCTGACAGCGACAGACTGGTGGTGGGGCGACCCCCACTCAGTCAAGCTCATCGAGCTGAGAGGAAAGGAGCCCTGCCAAACCCAGACAAACTGAGCTGAAAGGACCGCAGCTGAGCAGTAGGAAAAAGCAGCAGCAACCCCCAGGATAGACCTACAGCTCACTGAAGCGGTAGAAATGGAAAAGCAGGCACCGGCGCAGAACTGAGCCCAGCGGAATGGGGGCGTGACCTGACTAGGACGACTGTCCTGGGGTGACTGTATGGTCCTGTATCCCCTATCGTCTGGGTTTGTGGTTTTTTTTGTCCAGATATAAGTCCTGTGCCTTTAAGAGCGAAGGGGGGGAGAAGCGGTGGAATGTTTTCGGCAGGCAGTTTGCAGAGCTCACTTCCTCCCCCGGATTCCTCGCTCTCGGTTTTCCCAGCTCTCAGCTCTGTAGAGAGAGAGGGAGAGAGAGACGGGGAGTTTTCCTTGGCTTTCCTCCACTGGTTTTCCTAGTTAGCTGAGGCCAAGGAGTTTTTCCTGGGACTGCGGCTTATTCTTCTGGAACTGTTCAGCTTTTTCTCTGGTCCGGGATGATGCCGTTGGGGTTTTGTCTTTTTTTTCTATGTTCTCTGTATTCTGCACACATATATTTGTAACTCTGTCACCTATTGTATTAGTAGCTAGTTTTCCCAGTACTTTTCCATGGCCTTTCCCTAAGCAGAAGACAAAACAAATTCCAGAGCTCCAAGCCCCAGGAAGTACAAGGCCCCTATCCTATCTTGGTTCTGCCTGGGAGCCAAGGCCGAGCACAACTCTTTGAGATACATTCTCATGGACAAAGTACAACTAGTGCTGAAGGGGAGACTCCAGAGAAGGGGCTTGACCTGGGGGGGAATTGCATCACCACTTGTCCTCCTAATTGGTGCTTTTATCAATCATGCTAATTCCCTAAAACCTATAAAAATGTATTCACCCCTGTGGGGGGTGGGCTTCTGTGGACATCTTTCCATAGCTGCTCCTGAAGGCCTTCATTAAAGATCCTATTTTATATTACTTCCTTGCTAAAATTATCTCGAGTTTCATTTCCGGGTTGGGAAAAAGGCAACAGGGGCACCAGGACGCTGCGTTCCAGCGCCGGGGGGAGAGAGAGAGAGCGATAGAGAGAGAGAGCGGAGCCACACCCAGAGAAAAGACTCTGATTTACCAGCTTTTCTTGCAGTCAGAGGCTTTATTATTTAACATTATTCTCTTCTTTTTTTCCATGCTTGTGAGTACTAGGCTTGTTAAATTAACAGTTTTTTCCACTTTCTCTAAGGAAATTTACATATTCCAAGAACTGTTTAGCATGGCTCCTCCTTGGGTCCGCCTTTTTAGAGCATGCATATTCCTTGGCTGTGGTTTTATCATCACCTCCAGTTTTGGGCCCAGCCCACACTGTCTTTAGACGGTGAGTGCTGATAGTTGGCATATCTGTAGCAGGTGTCCTCATCGTATGTTCATTGGATGTTATCCCATCCAAGCAGGCATTTTAACACAAGCATACTTATATCAGCTATTTCACTACTATGTCTAAGCTTAATTAACAACAGAAATAAAAACTATATCTTTATAACAAAGTTACTTTAACACCACACATATAAAATCCATTTTAATATTTGCAAAAAGCCAATATTATAATATGTATCGATAACATATTGCTTTGTGCTTTTAGTAAATTGTTATCTCAACCTGTAATATATGTTATGGAATAATTCGTGCTTATGTAAAATATATGTGAAATAAGTTGTGCCTGTATGAAAAATTCTTAAAAGTCTTAAACCACAAGCAGCAGCCAGGGAAAAGATTGCTTCACAAAATTGCGAAACAACAGATGGCACCGGAGCGAAAGACCTACGCAGCTTTGTGCGGAGATGGGCCCTTTCCAGGGACAGTCCAGGAAACACCCAAGCGATGAATACTTGATAAGTATCTACGATCAAGATAGCCAGAGTCGTCAAGAACGTGCATCCCAATGCCAGGTTCCCTTAACTCGACGTCAACGTTCATTGCTTCCCAGAAGCAGTTTTGCCCAGCACAGAGAAAAGGAGACTACATGAATATGTGAATCGACAAAAAGAATAGGAGAACCTCTGCCCCAGGCAGAAAAAACTGTATAAAACTAACCCGAGGGAGACAACATTCATGGACAGAGGGGATCCAAAAGCGATAGAGTTCGGATCAGTGTTCACCCAGCGCCGATCCCGGGCTCGACGCTCTCCCTTTGATTGTGGCTATCGGAGACTGTATCTCGGTTACGAAATAAAAACCTATTTTTTGATTATTAATTCGGCCTTATCGTTTATTACCTATAACAAACCCATAGTCTCTCCTTTTTTCTTTTGTCCCTCCCTTACTGGAAGGGGTGGGGGAAGGGGAGTAGTTTATTTTGTGTTTAATTTCCTGCTTGTGTTAAAACCAGCACACAGTGGAGCAGAGATCCACCTGCAGCCCATGAAGAAGCCCATGGCAAAGCAGGTGGATGCAGCTGAAAGAGACTGTGATCCCATGGGAAGCCCATGCTGGAGCAGGCTCCTGGCAGGACCCGTGGACCCGTGAAGAGAGAAGCCCATGCTGAAGTAGGTCTTCAGGCAGGACTTATGACCCCGCTGGGAAACCCCACTGCAGCTATCTGTTCGTCAAGAACTGCAGCCCATGGGAAGGAGAAGTTTGTGGAGAACTGTCTCCTGTGGGAGGTACCCCATGCTGGAGCAGGGGAAAAGTGTGAGAAGTCCTCTGCTGAGGAGGAAACAGTGGCAGAAATGACAGGTCGTCAACTGACTGCAACCCCAATTCCCCACCTCCGTGTGCCACTGGGGGGAGGAGGTAGAGAAAATTAGGAGTAAAGTTAAGCCCAAGAAGAAGGGAGGGGTGGTAAGGAAGGTGTTTGTAAGCTTTGGTTTTATTTCTCATTACCCTTCTCTGATTTGATTGGGAATAAATAATTTTTTTCTCAAGTCAAGTCTGTTTTGCTCATGATGGTAATTGGTGAGTGTTGTCCCTGTCCTTATCTCGACCCATGAGTCTTTGTCTCTCCTGTCCAGCAGAGGAAGGGAACAATAGAGCAACTTTGGTGGGCACCTGGTATCTAGCCAAGGTCAACCCACCACACATATAAATTTATCTAATTTTATATTTGAGCAGTTTCTGGTCCAAAGGAAGCAGGCAGACAATCACTGGGCTGCCCAAGAACATGTGGGTATGACAATGTTAAGAAATGGCCATCAGCCAATAACTATGTGGGTTATGACTTTTAACAAAATTGTAGTTCCCTGTCATAAAATGGTGACCAAAACCAAAATTGTGTCCCCTATGTATGCACATGAAGGGCCTTCTGTCTGATGTATTTCCAAGTAAACTGGAAAGGATGGCCAGTCCTGCCAGCTAATTATGAGAGACAATGTGATCAGAGGAGGGGAGTGGCTTCCAGTGTAAATGGACCCTGAGGTTTCTGGGAGGGGGACAGGACTTCCACCAGAAGCTGGTGAACAGGGCACCTATCACTTCTTGCCTTGTGCATCAGTGATACCTATATTACTGAACAAAACAGCAAAACATTTTAAGATTTGTTAAATATGAATTACTCCTGAGAGGCGTATATTGCCTCCAAATCTGATCCCATTGGTTCTGAGCCAGATAGATAAAAGACTTGTCTTAATGTGGTGAACACCACAATGTCCAGACTGCAAAGACAGTTAACTTCCTAAACTCCCAGCTTAGGAAACTTCTGGGCCAAAGTTTTCATGCTCCAAACTTACAGGCATCCTTAAAGAAAGACAAGCCAGTTGGACACATGTCAGACAGAGATGTACCTGAGCAATTTCCATTTCAATTTGATATTAGGAGTTTTCCTCCCTGATAGATTTAGGGGTTTTTTTCTTTCATTTTTTTTCTCACTTGGGGAATTTACATTGTCATCTGTAATGAAAGAAAAAAATCTGAAAGCTGATAACTTGTCATAGAGCAGAAATATACTTGTCCGGGCATCTTAAACCACATATTTTACTGACTTCCTGAAAAGAGCAATTAAATGTTCTGTTTCCTTTTTAACTTTGAGAATATTATTGTTTCAACAACAGTAGATACATAGTTGTTCTTCAGCTAAAGGTCAGGGAGTGATTTCAAATATACCCTGAAAGATGAAGAGTTTGAATTTATAATTGAAGGTACTACTTAATAGCAAAGCTGAAGTAACATAAGTTCAGTTTTAGAAGTTCCACAAAGTTCCACAAAGGAAGACCTCCATTTAATATGAAGTTTTGTAAGTGCATTACAAATCCTTAGACTTTTCTGAAGTATTTCACTTAATGCCATGTTACCAATAAGTAAGGCTTTATAAAAGAGAGGCCTTGTAAAATCATGGTTCTGGCCTGTTACTTTGGCTAAGTAAGAAAAGGACTATGGGAAAGAGACTCAGCTGAATTAGGGGTAGAAATACATGTTACATAACCATCACATGTTCACATTGTGGTGTATGGTGGTTGGTTGAATTATGTATGTTGACTTAAAAGTATGTAACTGATAATCGGCTAATGGCTTAAAAAGGTCAGGTTTTTGGAATAAAGTGGGTCTCCTTTGCACCTGCCTGGGCACCCTGCGTCACTTCAAACCCTCACTTCACAATGCCACACATTGTTCAGAATGGAAAAATTAGCACTGTACTGTTATCATTAATGCTATGTTGTGGGTTTACCACAGTCAACAACTAAGCACCACACTGCTTCTCACTCACTCCTTTGCAGAGGGATAAGGGAGAGAAGTGGAAAGACAAAAGTGAGAAAACTCGTC
Organism: Peucedramus taeniatus; assembly: GCA_013400575.1. Taxonomy (NCBI): domain Eukaryota; kingdom Metazoa; phylum Chordata; class Aves; order Passeriformes; family Fringillidae; genus Peucedramus; species Peucedramus taeniatus. The sequence continues at coordinate 5,281 of WBNO01030644.1, forward strand.
GATTGAGATAATAAGCAAAGGGAGGGAAAAACCCAAACCCACAAACAAGTGATGCAAAAGCAAACACTCACTACCAGCTGACGGATGCCCAGCCAATCCTCGAGCAATGCCCTCCCTGGAAAAATCCCCCTAGCTTTAATGGCTGAACATGAGGTTATATGTCACAGAATATCCCTTTGGTCAATTCACATCAGCTACCAGAGCTGCATTTGCTCCCAGCCTCTTGCCCACTCCCATCCTACTTGCTGTGAGGCAGAGTGAGAAACAGAGGAGGCCTTGACACTGTATAAGCACTGTTCAGCAGTAGCCAGAATACTGGTGTGCAATCAACACTGTTTTGGTCACAAATCCAAAGGACAGCACCATACAAGCTGCTATGAAGAAAAAGAACTTCATCCCAACCAGACCCAGCACATGATATTGATCCACTATTAAATTAATGAAGAAATAGCAGGCAGAACACACACACATGCGCTGAAATGCAGACTATATTTACAGTACTAGCAAGAGCAAAATTAAAAAGACAGGAAGTTGAACACACATGATTCTTGCAATGCTACAGCATAAGTGCTTGCAAACATCTAAGGATGGATAATTGTCACAGCAGAGATGGTCTGTAGCTGCAAAGATAAATTTGGCCATATCAGACCTCCAAACTCAACCAAGCCTAGAAGTAAAACAAGTCCCCGGATGAGGCGAGGATAGGTTGGATTCAAACCCAAACAGGGACCTCAGCCAACCCCCATTCAATCCTGAATGCAGACACATCACTGGCCAGAGAGCTGGGCGGTGCAGAGATCCCAACCAATCGGCTATCTAAGTCTGGGAAACTTGAACCCCCTATAAAAGAAGGTTCTGAAAAATAAAACAGGCTGTTTGTAGCTGACCCTGGGTGAGCCGTGTCATTTCTCTGTCTCCAACCAATGACCCCGCGTAACAGATAATAAGGAAATACTAAGATTACAAGGATAATTTGATAAGACACTTCAAGTGTCCAAATCTTTTAAGAGTATTTGAAAAATTGGACAGGAAAGGAAGGAAGATAAAAATAATTGGAACAATAAAAGTATCCTATAGGGGAGACCTAAGGATCTTGTTCTTTGTAAAATGGCTAAAAAGAACATTAGTAGTTATTTTTATCACTGCATGTAAATATCTTGAGGAAGTTCCAGGTACTGAATGCATCCTTAAGATACTAGAGCTGATATTTGACATTTCTCTAAATAAGTGGAATAAATTAATGGAATCAACTACTTATAGAGATGCTGGGTTTTCTGATAATTTGAATTATTTAGACCTAAGCCAGAATACTTTGCACAGAACTTAATTAGTCAAACAAAATCATGCTTTCAATCCATGTATAACTGCACAAAATATACTAGCCTTTGCTATCTGAAAAGCTTATGATTCCTCTGGTTTTGAACTCTGCCTATAACCAGGAAAAAAAGTGTAGGGGAAAAAGACTAAATAGTCTGATCTTAGAAGGCTTTGCTCCCAATAAGCTTTTTTTTACCGAGATTGTTCTCTGAATTGTTTGTTTCTTCTCATAATTTGCCAAAATAATCACTCTACTTCATTCACAAGTCCTGGTCCTCATGGGGGACTTCAGTCACCCTGACATCTGTCAGAGGGACAGCACAGCAGGGCATAAGCAATCCTTGAGGTTCCTGGAATCCACTTCTCCAAGTGATAGAGGAGCCAACGAGGAGAGGTGCCATGATGGACTTTGTTCTCATCAACAAGGAGGGGCTGGTGGGGACTGTGAAACTCAAGAGCAATCTGGGCTGCAGTGACCATGAAATGGTTGAGTTCAAGATCCTTGGGGCAGTGAGGAGGTCACACAGCAACCCTGGACTTCTGAAAACAGACTTTGGCCTCTTCAGGGATCTGCTTGTTAGAGTACCGTGGGATAAAGCCTTGGAAAGAAGAGGAGCCCAAGAAAGCTGGTTAATGTTCAAGGTTTACCTCCTCCAAGCTCAGGAGAGATGCATCCCAATAAAGGGGTAGTCAGGCAAAAACACCAGAAGGCCTGTATGGATGAACAAGTTGCATCTGAAAAAACTCAAACACAAAAAGGAAGCCTACAGAGGACAGAATCTAGGACAGGTAGCTTGGGAGGAATACAGAGAATTTGTCTGAGAAGACAGGGATCAGATTAGGAAAGCTGAAGCCCTAATAGAATTAAATCTGGCAACATGAAAAACTCAAGCCCAGCAAGATTATGGAGCAGATCGTCCTGGAAACTATGCTAATGCACAAGTAAAATAAGGATGTGATTGGTGACAGCCAACCTGGCTTCACTAAGGGCAAATTGTGCCTGACAAATCTGGTAAGCTTCTACGACAGTGACAGAGGTGGTGGATGAGGTAAGACTGAGTGACATCATCCATCTGGACTTGTGCAAAGCATTTGACACTGTTCCACATGGCAACTTTTTCTCTAAACTGGAGAGGCATGAATTGGATCGATGGACCACTCAGTGGATAAGGAATTGGCTGGATGGCTGCACTCAAAGAGTTATGGTCAATGACTCAATGCTCAAGTGGTGACCAGTGCTGTTCCTCAGGGGTCCATATTGGGACCAGTAGTATTTAACATCTGTGTCGATGACATGGACAGTGGGATTGTGTAGGAGACAAGAAAAATCTCATAGAATAAGGGCCATGTTCACCTTCGCTCACTCCTGCTCATTCACAAAAAGCACTTTGGGCATTGTGCAGCTGGCATGAAGAAAAAATAAATTATGTAACCTCCTTGCGGATACCACATAATCAGAATGCTGATTGGTTAGGAGAACGCGTGGACAGCAACAAAGGTGGTGGTATGCGGCCAATGGATGTTTGTTTTGGTTAAGAAGAATGCTAACTGGTATAATTTTAGCTACTGTGTTTTTAGCATAGTATAAAAGCTTAGCATACCTGTACAGTATATAAGACTTTGTGTGATGGTAATAAACTCGATTCTCTTTGCAAGAAGCTGGAGTTGGTGTCGTCATTTGCGACAAATGGTGCCCGAACAGGTTGGACTTTGAAGAAAGCAGTGAAAGGATTTGACTGCTCTGGTCGTGAACCCCCACCAAACTAGGAGATTTGGCCAAAACCAGAGGAATTGCGCGCACATCACCTTAAGGTGAGCGGTGGGGGAATTATGGGAGGGAAATTGTCCCTCAAGTAGAAACAAAGCCTAGAGACTTTGCGAAGCCTTTTGCATTGACAGAATAGAGATACTTCTGATGCTAAGCTGAGTGCCTTGCTGGACTGGGTGTCCAGGCATGTGAAAGATTTCCCTGCTAGTGGGACTTTTCATTTGGACTCCTGGCAGGCAGTCAGCCAGAAACTTTTTGGTATTGCCCGGAATGGCGATGCAGATGCTTCTAAGCACCTCACTCTGTGGGGATTTATTATGGCAACTCTTAAGGAAGCCCACACAGAGGTGCGTCCTTTGACAGCTTCAGGAACTAATGCCCCTGGGCCATCAGCCCCTCCTGCAGCAATCCCTGACATACTGGGCAATCCTGACGTCAAGCTGTCCCCTATGGTGATGCTGGACTTTGATGGGAATCCTGAACCAAGTGGTCCTTTTGACCCTGGACCCATGGACCCCGATCAAGAGGCAGATTTGTACCCTCCGCCAGAGGACGATGCTGCAGCACATCGATGGCCACGATGAGAGAGGGAGACTTGACTGTTATTACTGCTTGTCCTGTTGTTTATGCACAAGGTCAGCAGCCTGCTTACAAAGACTTAAATTATGAAATTATTAAGGAACTAAGGAAGTTGGTGAAAGAAGGTAGTGTATCTTCAGTCATGTTCTAGCTTATTTGGAGGCAATAAGCAACTCTTATGTTCTTGTGCCTACTGATTGGAAAAACTTGAGGAAGATGATCTTCACCCCTACACAATATTCGGTCTTGCTTTCTGATTACCGTGAAACATGTACTATATGAGTGGCAATGTTGCACCACAAGAATCCGCCTGTTGTTTTCAATCCCGCACCCTCCTGCCGTGCTGGGATGTCCCACAGTTCCAGCTACCACCACAGAGCTTCTAATACATCTCGTCCACCATCCGGGGACTTTTGCTCATTCCTGCCAGCTGTGACCGTAACTGCACCAAAGGGAGAAGTGCCTGCAGCCGAGAAGGCTGTTACTGAGTCCCTGTTTCTGTTTACTGTTAAATGCCATAGTTATTGTTGTTTTGTTTGCCTTGTTATACATACTAGTAAAGAACTGCTACTCCTATCCTCATATCTTTGCCTGAGAGCCCCTTAATTTCAAAATTATAATAATACGGAGTGAGGGGGTTCACATTCTCCATTCCAAGGGAGGCTCTTCTGCCTTCCCTAGCAGACACCTGTCTTTCAAACCAAGACACATGGCTAAGGCCTGTCAGAATGTGGGTTCAATGAGCCATCATACTGCCACTCTTGCCATGGCTTTAGTCGCTCAACTACAGGTGTTGGGGGCAGGAGCGGGAGGCTGTTTCAAATGTGGATCAACTAGGCACATCAAGAAAGATTGTTCTCGGCGAGGGGGGGGGGGAATAGGCTTTCTGGAATTTGTTCCCTTTGTAAAAAAGGCAAACATTGGTCTACTGAGTGCCATTCTCGCTACAATGCTAAAGGGGAACCCATACAGTTAGGAAACTACTGACGTGGGGCAAGCTCAAGCGCCCCACAGAATCAAAGAAATGAGATGCAAAATGCTTGGCAAGTGAGCTCGTCCCCTCAACCTCCGGCAGCACAGGATTGGATCTGGCCACCAGTCAGTCAATAACCCTCATGACCTCCTCAGTGCATTTAGCTCCTACAGGAGTGTGGGGACCAATTGGGAATAATATGCATGCTTTATTTATTGGGCGCTCTTCCACTACTTAAGTTGGGGCTCTTTGTGTTACCTGGCGTTATTGATTCAGATTATGCGGGTCAAATACAAATTATGCTATGGACCCCCATGCCACCTTGCTTTATACCTGCAGGTCAGCATTTAGCACAACTTGTGCCATTTTCCAACAATACCCCTGGCGGTACAGGTAAACGTGGCACGGGTGACTTTGGCAGCATAGGCCAGACAGAAATTTTCTGGACAAGTGCTATCACAATGGCTCAGCCAACCCTGGTATGCAGCATAGACGGTAGGACATTCAAAGGGCTTGTCAGAGTTGATGTCTTGATTATCAAAAGCAGTGAATGGCCCAGTGATTGGCCCCAAATTAACCCCACCTCGACCCTAATCGGGGTGGGGGGAATACAGTGCCCCAGACAGAGCACTAATCTCTGGGTTGTCCTCGGCCCTGATGGGCAACATGCCCGAGTCGCACCATTTGTTGCTGTCATACCATGTACATTATGGGGAAAGGATGTTTTAGGGCAATTTGGAACCACCATGCAGATAGCTTCGGCTTCACTGAAAGATCTTTATCACAGGGTGTGAAAAATGCATATTATATGATTGGCTCTTTGCAAATATTAAAATGAATACTATATGTGTTATGTTGGAAAGTTATGCTGTATTAATCTCTTTTAAGTAGTGCTGCATTCATCTCGTTTAAGTAGTGTGGTAAATATAGTTTTTAGGCTATAGCATTAAAATAGAAACTATGTGATGCAAGATACTTTTTGTAACTAGCTCAAGGAATGGAAAAGATAATCAAGAAATTCTTCGCATTATCCTCTCTGGATAGAGATAACAGCAACAGACACCAAGATCCCAAGAAAAGAATCATTGTTTCCTTATCAGGAAAGCCCAGACTTCGAGGAACCAAGAAGACTGATTTCCAAGATGAGGGGGGAAGCTGAAATTAAGCAGAAACACCCTAGTTTGAAAGGAATGTTTGAATCATGTATGAGATATATGAATATGCAATAGGCTATTGCTTGTAAGGGGTAACCCTTTGTTAGCAAGGTGTGCTTTGTGGCAGAATGCCAAGCACCCTTACGTCTGTAATTCTTTGCTTTTTTGTCTCTTATTGCTCTAATTTTTATTACTATTTTCATTACCATTGTTATTACTATTAAACTTCTAAAATTTTAACAAAAGTGAGTGGCGTTTTTCACATAGGGGCCATTGATCAGCCGTTCTGAACAGAGATATTGAACATATGCAAACTCACATGGAGGGCAAATGACCATGTGTGGGTTGACCAATGTCCCCTAAGAAAGGAACAGTTGCAGAACTGACAACAGCTCGTAGAGGAACAATTGTCCTTGGGCCATATTCGCCCATCTTCTAGCCCTTGGAACATTAAGGATGTTTGTGTGTGAAACAGTAGTTAGAACTGAGGGCGGGAAGCGAAGAAATTCTGATCCTTCTCTGGAGAGACTCAATCAAAAATTTAGTGGAGGTTATTCCACTTATAGGAGCATTATAAAAAGAGGGGATTCTGAGAAAATTCAAAGCATTTTATTTGATAAATAGTACCTACAAAAAATATTAGCACCTAATTAAACAACAGAAGTACCTTAGTGTTGTGTGAATGTGTGAATAGAAGATGAAGAGAGTATATGTGTATGTCCTACCTCTTGTGTGATTGATGAGTGTAAAGATTTTGTCTTGTAATTTTGTGTTTAAGTTGTAGACTCAGATGTGAACCTTGAGTACGGTGTGAGTGTAAAATCTGTCATAAGAGCTAATATTGAATATCCACACAAGAGAGTGCCTGATGCCGAAAGTGGGAAAAAGTAAATTAATAACCAGAAATTGGCCATTGAAATTTCTTATTTTTTATAGGACACTAAAAAGAAGACAGTCCAAAGATAAAAAGTGCTTGGTGGGAGGCAGTGATCGAGTCATGACAGGCAAAGATAATAAAAACAGTGTGTGGGAAACAGCATTTAGTCCCCAGATCTTAGACTGTACCTGAGAAAGACTAAGAAAATACATGTAAGAGGTGTAGAGTTATTGTAAATGCATGGACCTCTGACGCAGGGAATGATTGGCATCTGACTCCATTGATGCAGAAGGCTGAAGAATTGCTTTATTACTATATTATATTACATCAGTACTATACTATATTAAAGAGTTAAAGATACTTACTGAATGCTAAAAAGATAATAATGAAAACCCGTGATTCTTTCCAGAGTCCCGACACAGCTTGGCCCTAATTGGGCCAATGAGTCCAAAAAACCTCATCAGTGTCCAATCAAGGACTCACTTCAGGTAAACAATCTTCCCAAGACATTCCACATGTGCACAAACACAGGAGCAGCAAATGAGATAAGAATTATTTAGATTGTTCTTTTCTCTGCTTCTCTCACAGCTTCTCTCAGGAGAAGTTCTGAGAAAGCTGTCTCTCTCTGTTCAGAGGGCTTGTGAATACCACATGGAGTCAGATTTGCTTGGAAGATTAGGAAAAAAAAAAGAGAAGGGGTGTGTGTGGATGGTGCCGAGATAAGCTGAAAAAATGGGGGACAGAGCAAGCTGGGGGAGGGTCCCTGGGGGAAGGTAAAACATGGAAGAT
>WBNO01030645.1:0-104649 GCA_013400575.1 Peucedramus taeniatus
CTTGTAAATATCATGACCACTGTTGATACTTACATGGTTTTTTACACTTTGTCTACTGACTGAGTGTGCTGTTATTTATCATAGCCTGTTCTCCATCACATCCAGGTGCCATTATCATAATTCATTATCTAGTTTTTGATTAAATCAACTACTCTTATAATGACAGGGGTAAAAAAGCAGTTTTGCCCCAGAGAAGCTCAGAAGAAATAAAAGATGTGAAGAGAAATGGTGGAGTCTGGCTTGGTGGCTTGCTGAGAGCTCAGCAGGAATGCTGACATGAGAACCCCAAGACTGCACCTTGCAGTCTGGCATTTCAGTGTCTAGCATGCATTTCTTCATTTCTATTTCCTTTGTTGTGAGCACTGTACAAAGGTGTGCATTTGCAAACTTTACAAATCCTAATTTGTATATTTTTCTTTACCTGTGGTCCCAAAACACCTGTTTAAAATTTCAGAAATGAGAATGGTGAGCTCTTGTTTTGGGCTGTTGTGTTTTTTGTGGTTTTTTTTTTTGGTTTTTTTTTTTTTTTTTTTTTTTTTTTTTTTTTTTTTTTTTTTTTTTTTTTTTTTTTTTTTTTTTTTTTTTTTTTTTTTTTTTNTTTTTTTGCATTAACTTTGCTAGAAATGGTTGCATGGTATATTATCTATTGCATCACAAGCTGGACAAAGTACTTGAAACACTGAATGAGTGTGTGTGGGGCTATATAAAGATTTTATGCTACTTTGCATTATATTCCCATATAGACTTAAATTCTGGACTTCAAAGTATCCTTTCTATGATGTTAATTAGAATTAGTGCAGTGACAGCTGGCAGGATTTAAACTATATAACTTGAGTTTTGGACATTGAAATTGCATTTTTGACCACATCCCAGAGGCCTGAAGAGGGAAATGCTGGACTTGGGATGTAATTGATTTCCAGCATATTTTATAAGAAAATTCTATTCATGGCTAATGCACGTTTATCCTTTTATGCCTTTTAGGGTACATCAAAATACCATATATTCTCATTTAAAACACACCAGACTCTACTGAACTAGACATTTGGAGCTTATACAAGCCAGCTTCTGTTTGACCTAGTTTCATTACAAGCCTGAAACTGCCCATTACACACTTAATGATGAGTAAGATGAAAAATTGAATTCAATCTACCTCGCAGGACTTGGAAAAACCATCCAGACAAATCTGGTCCAAGACAAGCAGCTGAAATGAATATGCCAGATGGTTACTCCAGTGTCTGAGGGAGGAGCTGGCACACTCATTAGTTCTGCCCCTTCCACAGGTGCCACCTCTCACTATGTCCCAGCTGTGGGGCAGGTGAGGCTGTACCTGAGTTCACCTCCACTAAATTCATCGACTCCTTCCTGCCATAGTTCACAGCCTTTCAGTCACCTTTCAAAGAGCAGCAGCAGCAGCAGCAGTGGGGCTGTCATGCTCAGGTTAACAAGCTCTGCTTTCTCAGCAATGACTATTGACTTGGGTTTAATATTTCACTCACTATGATTGCTGTTTTCGAGGATAACTCAGACTCATTACTTACCACAGCCTGTGAAATACATAACTGTACACTCAGGTATGAAATAGTACATTTAACTACATAAGACCAAAGTCTCTCTCTTTCACCAACATAAAGAAATAAAAGCCCAACCCTTCAGATTCTTCTTAGTTATCATTGTGTGATGGAAATGTGCCTAAAATCTTGTTTAAAACACAGAACAAATCAAGGTCTATCACTTATGAAAACAGACAACCGATCCTAGATTTGTACTAGTACGACTGAGAGCAAAATTTGTTCTGGAATGTCAAAGAGGTATCACAGTGAATTAAACAGTGCAACAAATTAAAAAAAAAAAATGCTCATTAGTGTGACTAGAAAACCATCACAGCAGAAAAAATGCCAGCACTTACTGCAATACATCAGCTATTCCCATTAACATAGTAACTAACCATTTCTGGGTAATACAATCCATGGTTAAACAGAATACTGAAAAATTATATCTTCCATTCACATGACTAAATTAGAGCTCTTCTGTATCTTTATCACCTATCTCTGCTGGTATTTTATTGAATATTTTTAGTGCAGACAGTGAAAAAGGTAAAGTTGTATTGTATACAATGATATATGCATATATGAGTTGCACTGATCCTATATATAAACAAAATAAAAACGAGCAAAACCAACCCAAACCTTTGGTATCAGAGATATTCTCTAAAAGACGTAACCTCTAACACTGCTGGTTTTGAGCAGACCGATTCCAGACCAACTTTGAAAATCCCAGTCAAAGCACATAGTTTTGCAATAGACTCATCTGGATAGTTTCTTAGCCAAAACAATTTCAACAAAAAGGCTGGTTCCAGACATACCGTATTAAATAACCCTGAATTGGCAAAGAGTGATGCATACATTCCATCTGAGAGTCTGCTACGGCTCCGGTCAGTTGAGGTAATGTAAGTTCAGTTTCACAGCTAGAAACTATAACAGCATTTCCAGCAAATTGTCAAAACAGCCCTTTTGTACCTTTGGTGTTGAAGTACATATAAAAATCTGACTAGATAATGTATTATTTCAAACTCTTTAAACTTTTAAAAACAAAACAGCAGAAAAGTGGGATGAGTGGTTACAGTGAAAGCAGAAATAAATGTGAGTGTGTAATTTTATTGGCAGACAGGAGTATATGGTCATCATCAAACAAGATCGTGGTTTTTTCCTCAATTATGTCATAGTTCACTGTAATTTTAGTTGCTCTGTGGGAGCTACTCACAGACAAGAATTAAAGCAGTCTGCAAACTATAAAGATGGGAGAAGTCCTCATCTCCTCAGCCTAATTGTTTTTTTTCTTTCTCATAGCCTTTTCCCTCACAACTGTGGTGCATTTCTGCTTACCTATAGTTTGAAAACGATTTCTATAGGATGGGTAGAGGTGGATGGTGATGTGCCAAGAGAGTGCAGAGCTGTGAGTGAAGCAGGAGCAGCAGTCCTGCTCCTGGCAGCCCTCTGCATGGGCAGAAGGAGGTGGGGCAGGGGCTGAAAGGCAGGGATCTGCCCTGCATCCTCATCCTCTCCCATCAGGATCCTTCTCTACAATATTACTCCTAGAAAATACTCCACAACTCTATCTTTCCCACTTTCATATTTAAATTTTTTTAAAATCTTAACCTATCCTGGACTCTGTTACATTCAGTGTAGCCACAACATTTGGCTTAATGTTAGTAGTATACCAAACTTCTGAAAAAAAGCAAGAAACTTGACATCGACTACTGTGATGTCCAGTTAATATCTGCAAAAGTTTGTGTTAATATCTCCTACCACATATTCCTTTTTTCAGCATGATTTAGGGCCAATCTAGTTTTTATTTAACAGTCTTCGGTAGTAGTAGTTTTCTTGGATCCTTGAAGAACTGGAAGGATTGAATACAAATACAATGTAATAATACATAGGCAAATATGCAACATTTACTTTAGCAGCCAAGAAAACAAACCCCATCCTGGGGTGCATCAAGTGCAGCATAAACAGCTGGTGAAAAGCAGTGGTTATCCCTCTGTATGCAGTGTTGCTGCAGCTTCACTTTGTATCCTCTGTGCAGTTCTGGGCATCACAGAGGAGACATGACACTTTTCCTCCAGTTCACTCACAACGATCTTTAGTTGAACTAATGAGTTTCTTTAGCCTTTCTTTAAAAAATCATCTATATATATAGAGAATACTTCAGACAAGGTAGTAATACGAAGAATCTTTGCATCACTGATAACAAAATTTCACCTGCTTCTAATGATTCTTGAAGTTGGGTCCAGAGAGGTGCATACAACCAAAGGGACAGATTGCCTACTTGTCAAAAGATTTTTTGACAAGTAGGTTTGAGGTGTGCACAAAATGGTTTGAGGTGTGCACAAAGAATAAAGGAAGAGAATGAGGAAGACAGGTGCACAGATCAATACAGATTTTTTATTCCAAGTGAATCTCAAGGGCAGTACATGCAGCACACTGATTTGGCTCCATGTAGTTTGAGTAAATTCAAACTAGCATAGCTTGCATGGCATAGGTAGAATGTCTATTAATGTGAAAGCCTGTCCCTGTGCCTCTAAAAGCAGAACAGGCCTCAGTTCACACCTTGCCTACTGTGACCCCTTCTTCTAAGGTTAATAGGTCATTGCTTCAATACTGATTTAATTTCTATAAACTATCAAAATCAACTCTTGTTGCAGTCATTGATATCATTAATTAAACTTAAGCTCCCAGAAGTGTTAGTGTTTTCAGTTTGAAGGGATATATTTTACTGCTCTTTGCAGATCTAGGATAGTTTGCATGCTTAGCACCCTGTAAATCTTTCAAATGCAAAATATAACATGGCTCAGTTTATGCACCTTATTTAGGGTCTATTTATATTGATATAAAGTACAGTTTCAGTATGTCATGATTTTCATTCTAACACACTTCAGAAATATTACCTGCATGATGGTAGGTACTAGAAAAATTTTGGTTTTGGTGTGTACAGAGCCTTTCAGCTCACCACAAAAACAGGAGAGACAAAACCATACAAATATATGTGAATTCACACAAATGGAAAAGGGATAATGGTCTGAACACATACACACCATAAGACCTCCAACCCTTCCCTGACTGCTGCGTTATCTTTTTTAAATTGCAAACTTTTAAGGACTGACCCTCAACAAATGAATACCTTGACTAGAATATTAGAGATCAACCTTGTTAGGGACTCTAGATGCTAATGTAATACAAATTATGTAAATAAGTATAACTTCCTTTGTAGTCCTTAATCTAGGAATGTCACATTAAAAAGTTAACCACTGAATAAATATACAAGCATTTGTGGAAGCAAAGGAGAGTTTAAGACCTTATGGGTGATCACCCTCTGTGTTGGCACATAGAGGTGCACTTTCCTCCTTTGTTTTCTCTGTGGTAGCACAAATCCTTCCCTCTCCTCTGTGAAGTAGCCCAGCTGCTGTGGAAAGCCACCTCATGGCCGGTGTCCAGCACAGATTTGGCACTAGGAGCTATAGACTCAGTCCCTTCAGGAGGGAGAGTATCTAGGATAGTGATCAAACTGGTTTGCCCCCTCAAGGATGGTGAATAATTGTTTCTGAATGAAAATAATAACTTTTATTTTCCTGGTCCAGCATGTTAGACACATTCTAAACATGCCTGATAGTTCACCTAGGAAAGTTAGGAGATGTTTAGGTACTTCCCTAGACATCTCTGAGCTGCTTAGCCAGAAGGTAGGGGCCCAAATGCACAAACTGGGGCACGAGGCAGGCAGAGGGTGGACTTGGAGCTCCCAAGTGAACTGATTTCAGGTACTACTACAGAAGCCACCCAGACTGCTCACTGAGACTCCAGCTCTGCAGCCTTGACACAAAATCAGTAACCTGAACCTTGGTGTGGACTCCCAGTTTCTTTGTTATTCTTGCTGTGAATGTATTGTAGTAAAACTAGACCTCTGAATCAGCTGAGCTGGAAGAACTTAAAAGATCCACATGCTAGGACAAGCTAATACCAAGGCTGTCTGAGTAATGGAAACACTGGGTAAATGCTTGTGAAGTGTTTTACCACTTGCAGTCCATATAAGCTGTAAACAGCATGTGTCTAGCATACAGAGTTTCCTGGATAGAACAATATATTCCCACTGTCCTTGAAAGTTGTTGCATGTAAGATGGCTTTCTTCAGCTATCCTTGTGCTGAACTAGATGTCAACGCTTCTGGCACTCCATCAAACCAAATAATCTATTTCCAAAGTAACAGCCCATTTAGCATTAAAATTGGCACTTAAGGGTTGATATAAAATGTAAATTAAATGTAGGACATGAGTAAATGAGGCTACTCTTATACTTCAATTTTTGTATTGGCACCAAGGCAGATAATTTTAAGCAAACCATAAGTACTCTTTCTCTTTCTAAAAGTAAGGTTTTCAATTTCATTTGTGGCATTGCTTTCAAAGCAGAGAAACATCACCTTCACTACCAATTCACATGAGAGTAATATGACTATCAATCACAGTGGCTTGGAAAGAGCTGGTAAGATTTCAAAGCTAGGGATAAAGATAAAAGAATTAAATTAAGTAATGCTAGAATGAAGCAATCACGATTAAATGTGTTCTCAGCTGTTGAGTTAACCGGTTCTGAGTTTTTATCGAACAAAAGGTTAAAGAAATGAACCTTTAACAGCAATTATTTCAGTTTAATGTTTTTTTTAAGCTCAAGCTCACAGCAGCTGAATTTCTTCTGTCACTTAAAGAAATAGTAAAACACCTGACATTATCATGTCTCGTTAATGGCTCTCAAGAAGTTAATTTAACACTTGTGATGATCATGTCCAAACAGGCTTTGTGATTTAATTAGAACCCTAAGAGTTTTGAAAATCCCATATAGTAAGTAAATTTATGGGTTGATTATTTAAAAAAGGCTAAAAATCTTGAAATGAATTATTTATTTAAATGAATAAAATTAGACATAACTGAATTAAACTGATAATGATGAAAATATTTCTTAAAATGTTGAGAAAGCACAAGAAATCTTATATGGTAAATGCTGTCCTGGGAGAAAAAATGTCAGTGGATGATAAGTGAATATCCTTGATGAAACTAGTGTAGATTCAAGCCATGGTCGTCATATCTAACAGAAATTTCCAATAGAAATTTGAGAGCTCATGGCTCAGTTCTCTTCTAAAATACGTAACATATTTTCCTGGGTAACTGTTAGTTGTTTGAATTCCTTCACCTACCAGTTTCCCCCCATAACTAAAATTCTTGTTATTGTGCTTTTGCCTTACACTGTGGATGGAACCAGAGTTGGAGGCTCAGAGAGGGGTACATTTGAATCAGGGGCCTCATGATGAACATACCTTGGGGTCGTCCTGGAGAACAGAGTGTCACCTCTGTGTCTTAGGGCTACAAAAGGGCATCAGGGCTTCCAGTGGCTCTGCTCTGAGTCATCTGCCCCAGCAATCAACACACAGCCCAGGGCTGCCTGACTGCTGTGGTGTCTCTCCTGCTCCTCAGTGGACTTGTGTGGGCAGCTGGTTCACAGGCAATGGAGCGGGGCTGACAGTGGCTTGCCAAGAGGGAGAAGGCCAGTGCATGAACTAAGACTGGTAATACAAACCTGGCATTGGAAACACATGGGTGCACAAGACCCATGCACATAGTTCCTCCTGGAGTTTATTTTAATGGTCTCCCTCAATAAAAATAAGATAAATTAACTGAAACGTGAAATTCGAATGGGGGAGCTAAACTTCAGTAAGCTTCAATGTAGATATTCTGCCTAGAATTATGTGTCTTAACCTGGTTTCAGGCTTCCGTATAAAGTGTGGTTAGATGAAAAATCAAGTGGGGTTCAAAACTGATGTTTATTTCTTTGCCATCCCTGACTCCTCCTTTCCATCCTTATCTCACCACCAGTCCCCACACTGGCCCATAGGTGTAAGATTATGCATTTCTTCACCTGTAGCAGCTTATGCAGTGCTGCTCACCCAGCTCAGGCACTGGGGCCCACCCAACATATAAGATCCTGCCTGATCTTTCAAACACAGTCCCACATGCTGTCTCATCTCAGCCTCTCCAGTTGCAGCATCATGAGATGGACTGGAGAGACCAAATGAAAGACAGGTCTTTTGGAGAGTGGAAGGGAAAAGGTCCATGTTTGGCAGCCATGGAGAGAGGAGAAGAAGGCCAGATGGCTGGATGCATTTTCACAATTGGTTTAAGCCATTCACAGTGCCAACTGCATTGACAGGCACCTGATGTCTTTCTTCCCCCACCTCATATCTACCTCAGACTAGGGCTCATGTGGTCATTTGGATCAGGAGTTGATATGGCTAAAAAATAACTCTGTAAATGAGTGAATGTGAAAGATTTATGTTTAACACAGGTCACTTATCTAATCAAGTTCTCTTCAAAGCCCTGCAAATGGTTGTACTGACAACATGAGGGAGTGATGGAAGAGTGTGAATGAGTAACCTGAGGTATGAAGTAGTACGGGTTGCTTGTGCTGCATAGAGTTGAAACAAATATGGGTCAAATGACAGACTTAGCAGCTTTTTAAAAAAAAACTTTCACCAAGGAACATCTCATGCTAGAAAAATATTAGGGAATTTGAAGAAATGGGAATGTTTGTCTTGTTTACAAGAGTTCACAGATAGATTTCAAAAAGAATCAAGCATTAAGATCATCAGTTTTCCTCTTTCAAACTTGTCAACACCACATTCTCAAATACCTAAATCACATAATTTTTCTCTGAGTACCAAAAAAAAGTCTCCATTTGGTGCCTAAGAGTACTAAGCATGCTTGAGGAATGAGACCCCTGAGGATAAGGAGTGTCTGGCTGCTAATGTGCTTCTTCAGTTTTCAGCATATGCCGAGAGAAGAAGGGAAGGAAGGAGCCAAGAATCCCAAATGCTATTTCCCCATGCAACACATTCTGCTGTAAGGATGATGCTGAGCTTGACTTCAGAATTCGAAAATCTTGCCATTCTCTTTCCCCACTTGATTTTATTGCTTTTGGGCTTGTTTTCAATACAAAACAGTGACGGAGCCAGTTTCTTTAGTAGCTGCAAAAAAGGGTTTCAGAATCAACCATTGTAACAAGTATCTCTCACAGGAAAATGCTTGGTGACAAACAAAAAAGGGGAGGAAAGGTGAATCCACATAAATGCTATTGCATTAAAGAAAGGAGTAGGTTTGAAGCAACATTTTATAACTGATCAGTTGAAAGTTTAATTTAGAGCAATCAAACATTTGTCTAATGAAGGCAAGGCTTGATGCTTTTAAAAACAATATCATGAGCATATAAAACTCCTTAAATCAACATAAATGGAGAATGTAAGTGCAGGAATGAGAATCCAACCTAAGAACCAAAAATTACATCCCAGAAAACCAAAGAATGAATGAACATGCAAAATGTTACCCAAGAAATCAAGGCAAACAGTATCTGAACATGGAAGTTCTGAAAAGTTGTTCACTACATCCACATTTTGGAGGGAATGTGTAAGGCTCCAGCCAAGTGGTGGGAGTGATGGTGGTGATTTCATCTTCATCTTTCAGCCCCAGCACTAGCTCTCAGTCTCCCCACACCACTCACTCACCCTTTTCCCATGGCATATCACCAACCTGGTCAGAAGCAGCCATGGCTTCTTGGGGCCTGTTCTGTGAATGAGATCGTTGAAATATTCCCTTCAACCAATAGTCTATTTTTACTTCAGTACATTTATGGGTCAGTCTGACCAGGAGGATAAGTTAGTCCAGTGGAACTTAAGGACATGGTTTTCTTGTGGATTTGACAGACCTGGGTTAATGATCAGACTCAATCATCTTAGAGGTCTTTTACAACGTAAATGATTCTATGATTCCACGACTTTTTGTGATAATATTCCCCTCCAGTATCTCACTGCCTCAGGCCTTAATTTTGGAAAGGATCGCATTGAATATGCTTGTGTCCTACTGATGCAGGGCATATGGCTAAGTACTTCCCTGATCATGCATGTGCATATGTGGTTTCTCAGATTGATGTCTTAGATCATAACTTATTCACAAAATACATTATTAATTCTCTGGCATGTTTCGTGAGACCATGAATAAACAGATAAATAAATAAAGTGAAATAGTTTCTCTATTTTTGGGTAAAGATAATGGTTTTGGCTAATCTTCCTTTGTTATGTTCTGAATACAGTTTAAGTGTATCTTTTACCTCTATTTTGGGGTTTTAAAAACAAATAGATTAGAATAAAGTTAAAATGATCTTTCAGATTTTTAAAGGTTATTCATTGTTTTTTTGCTAAATAAAGGTAAAATATTGTCTCTGGCAAAATGTTTGTAGAAAGCACTTGGCTGTTCTATTATAACTGAAGAGTGATAAAGTCTAAATAAATTCAATAGACTTGACACATTCCTCTTTTTTACATTATCCAAATAATAAAGACCCCATTTACATTTTGTCAGAGACCTTAACAGAAGGCTGTCAATTGTGACAAATTTCACAAAGCAATACTTGATGTGTGTTTATGTCTTTTTGTGCTTGTAGCTGTCATGGAGTGACAAATTCAAAACAAAAGCTTTATTTGATAAATTTAGGATCTTAATTGTGTCGAATATCTATGTAGAGAATTCAGTTTTGAGAAAACAATTATTAAAATTTTCCAGTAATCGCTTTTTTGAACCATTTAATGCTACAACCATTAATGGATATTGAAAATCTGGCTGTGTTGTGTAGACATGGTTATTCACTTCACCCAAGTGGGATCATTTTGCTCTGATGTTTGTCTGGGCATGGGAAAGTGTTTGGTGATGACTCTCCCACGTGCTCAGGTGAAACATGTTCCAGTGTTCTGTGGGCGTGAAGCTTTGAAAGTTGCTCTCCATAACCATGTATTTCAACTTAAAAAGTCTATTGAGACTTGTGTAGGAAATGAATTTGAAAAAAAACTATAAATAATCCACCAAAAAGTCTCAATAAAATTCATTATTACATATTGGTTAAACTGTTTAACATTACTTGTCTTTCAGCTATGCTGCCTGGACTTACCCAAATTCAGAGACCTGAACAAGATGTGTCCACAACCGGAACGTCTGGTCTGACTTGTCTGTACAGACAGCTTTGTCCCTTGGAAGTGACTTGGGTCCCCCAAGATCTGAGCTGCAGTCATGGTTTGCCTCTCCCTCTGAACTGAAAGTGTTAGAGCCCGCAGCATCTGAGCCTCACAATGAGAAGGTTCAAACAGATGCATGGAGTGCAGTGTCCAGGATTAAAGCAACACCTGAGCAGCTGTGAGTGCTCAGTTGTCCACTATTTTATTCCTGGGCTGACTAGTGCACTTTTGTGTTAGCTATCAAAAACGAGGCAACAGAAAATGTTAGCATTTGGGGGCTCTTTTATAAGGAAGATCTAGCCTTTGAGCTGATCTGGTTGTCTAGAATAAGTGTTCTTGAAAAGGAATTTGGATCAAAATCTTAGAAAGGTAACCAGGCCAAAGGTGACTTGGGTTTATACTGCTTTTTCGTGCAGTCAGGCAATCTATCGTGTATTCATAATACAATGAAAACATGTACACACATTCTGAAGTTCAGAAAAAAGGAAAAGGTAAAAATTATTAAAGTGTTTTGGGGGAAAAAAATAAAATTAAGCTAACAGAGCAAATTTTTGAATGGCTAACAGAAATAGTGTGTGTCAAGTGACTCCCCTTCTTTTAATATCCACTGGAAAAGCCATACCACAGAACACGAGAAGCAGAAGAACTTAGAACAGCAGATTGAGAGAATATTATACATATCTATATGATTGTGCTTAATTAGGCATCCTCTTTCACTCACTGTCAGAGAGGGGACATTGGTTTAGACTGCCTTTTCCTCTGATGTGACACTTGTTCCTTTAAAAATTACTTTTAAAACAATCAAATGGAGTTTAAGTTAAAAAAGTATTACAAGACTGCACCAAGGTCGACCCCTTTTCCACTAAAAGGATTTTTTTCATTTATCTAATGCAACTTTAGATATATTATGCTGATCAATATAGTTATTCATTGGCTAAATGATCTTCTTCATTGAAGTGTAAAGTTCATAAGGAAAGATGATTAATTTATGTATGTATTGTTTACAATGTCTTTACTAAAGAAAGTATTCCAATTATCATTTAAATAATGGTATTTGACTTTAAAATCTACCAAATATGCAAATATTATTCTATTGCTCTTCTGAGCTGGGCCATTACACTTCAAAATCAAAAAAGGGTGGGCCAATTCTGCTTCAATTTATAGCAGTGTGATGAGAGAGCTGATTTCCTTGTGCAAGGAAAATTACTTTGTGTTTACCCCAGCTCAACAGATAATCAGATGTGAGCCATTGGAATGAAAATCTCTGGGAAACTTTGACATGTTATCTTTGAAAATATGATATGCACTTACTTTTAGGAATGAATGATTTGAATCACAAACTTGGGGCATTATTTTCCTTGGGCTGTTACACTTTCAGGACATAAACCTAGCTTTGAGAGAATTGCCAGCTATCTCAATTTTCATTAATGAGAGGAATTTCAATCTAGAAATCCATGCAAAACATTACAGATAAGCCAGTAAATAGAGAAAATGTGCTTTCATGCAGCAGCCATTAAAAGAAAACTGCTCCTGATGAGAAAACTTAAACCACCTCAAATGAAAGCAACCCCCACCCCACAGGAAAAGTCCTGAGGTCAGCAATTCAATACTTTGTTTTTCTTGATCATATTAATAATGACTGGGGGTGGGGACATGTTGACTATGAAGGAATTTGGGATGTTTTCATTATTGCTGGGCAAATAACTCTTGAAAAGTAAGCATCTCTTTTATGCATAGATCAAGTGAACTTGGCAGCAGCAGTGTCATTGATGCTAACAGTGTGTGACAGGAAACAAACCCATGTGACTGCTGTGTTTTGTAAGTCGAGCTCTTGTGTAAGATTCCGGTACATTCTTTTCCAGCTATTCTCTCAGAAATTTGAACTTTTAATTAAAAGGCAACATTGAAGCATGTCCAGCACTGACAGTCTTAATGCTGTTTCTTCTCCACATTAACATGCAAACCAGCTTCAGTCAGCATGCAAGGAGATACTGTACAATTAGCTTCATCGTCCATGATGAACAAATACATATTTTGGGGAGGGAGAGGATGTACCAGTGTTTTCCAATCAAATGATCAGGAATTTCAGCTCCTAGTAGACATGTCATTTTCTTATAGAAACTCTAATGACCATTTTATTTTGTCAGTTGGAACAAAATGCACGTATCAAATTCAGGTTGTTTGTAAGGATATATGAGCTATTAGAAAAGCAAATCAATTCACTCAAAAAATTAATTGAAATGTAACACATTTTTAAAACTAAATATCTACTAAAATTGTAGCCAATATCAAAATGCAAATACATACCCAGGTACTGATCTCTGGAAAGATGAGCTATAGTATGTTTCATATAATATGCACCATCATTTAAAACCCTAGAATCCAGGTCAGCAATAAGCACAGAGCTTTGTAATGTATGTGTATTAAAGATCTCCAATTATATGTAATACAGATTTTTACTGGTACAAACATAGGGACTGATATTACATGACATGATAAATTTACTACATGAGCTGCTGACTTCAGTGTTGGGTTTGAATTCTGAAATTAATCTTGAATGATAAGTTAGCTGACATGAAGCAGAGAGTGAAAAACTAAAATATATATTTTATTATGAAGCTTAATATTACTTTTTCCTGTGGTTTGGGGGTGTATTTTGTATTCTACTCAAATAATGAAACATTTACTTGACAAAAAAAACCAAGTAAAAAAATCCCTACCATTTCAATTTCTGAATTAAACATCCTGTAATGGCAACAGAAGACTATAGGATTAGATCTTGATTTCCAGGTTCACAATATTCACATTTTTCTTTTCCATGGAACTACTAATACAGCAGCATGAAAACAGAATCTGTACCTTCTCAGATTATTGAGTAATGTTACAGAATCAAATTTTTATAGTGCATTCTATAAGAAACAACATGAGAAAACAAATCCAATATTTTTATAGTTCAATCCTCAAAAAGAAACAATCATTTGAATATCATGTTTTTACCTCCAAAGACAACTACCAATCTTGTAGAAATCAGTCTAGACACACGCAGATTAATATATCAAGAAAGCAGAAACTCAAAGATATCAGCATAGCCATTGAAGATTTCTGGATTATCCACAGCTCATTCAGAAGATGACCTTCTGACCATGTTTGCAGATAGCTTAACAGAAACAATCTAAAAGAGAGTATTTGATAGGAAGATCATGGGCAGGTACAAAATTATCTATTTGTTCATGTCTCCATAACTAAATCATCATCTAAATCACTTTTTGTTAGATGTTCCCTCATGGACACAAAATTCATACTCATTAGATATTTCTTCACCATCCAGATTTGCTCAAATGATGGTTTCCTGTTGAAAGGAAACTTGTTTGTTTCCTAGTTTAGTTCAGCCTCATCCAGAACAAGATGATGGATCTATTCCTTACTATTCTTTTGGGGTTTTACCATTTAACATTATTTCTTCCTCCAGTTGTCCTAAAGGTTTCTGAAAATTCAGCTCTAGGCACTGCAGGTGAGGGTAAAGACTCCATAAAGTGAAATTCTATGACACAAATGGCTTATCCAAAACTTTTTCAGGTGAGTAGCAGTCTTTCTATCTGTTTTGGCTGACTTGTAATGAAGCCTTACTAAAAACATAAAATGGAAGATTGCTTCGGATGGACACGCATTTGTTCGTTATTTTAAAGAAAAAAGAGGTGGAAAGGGAATTTTTGAGCATCTTTTCTGTTATCATACAAGAACTTCAGTAGATCACGAGAATATTCATAAAATATGCAATCTGCATTATAATGCAGTGAATTCATCAGTGTACAGATATCTGGCAATATATCTAACTGGAAGACTTTTGAATAACTCCAAGTAGTATGGATTCTGTTGGCTTGCTTTTACAGAAAATGAATGCCTGATACTCCTTGAATCTGACTCACCATAGACCAACAACAGTGAGGAAACTATATCCTGATAGGCCATGAACTTAAAGCTACATAAAAGGTAGTCCTGATTTTCTTCCTTTCATAACATTTTTCAGTCTTTTTCTTACTGCTGAGAAATAGAGGCTTTCCCTAGTTGATCTAGCCATTCACTGAAAAATTATTTATGTTTAGAAAAAAATTCAATTTTTTTTTCCCAAAACAAGGGGGAGCCAGTTATGACAGAGTGCTGAGATTAAAGTTTCAACATGTACTGAAATATTCCAGTTATTTTTAATTTCCTATAAGAACTGATATCATGGTTACTGCCTTCTCCAAAACTGCAAATAACCTTCACTGCTGTTAGGAACACAGCCAGTTACATACACTTGATCTTCAAGTAAAATAAACCACTAAAATTTGCATTACATGGGTATATACAATTGAGAAATCTTTGACTGTCTCTTGACCGAGTCTAATTGTGAAAGACTCTCATGAAGAAGTTTCTAAGAATCATTCTGTTATCTCTGAAAAGTTGAGCAGCTTGCTAAGTGCTGATAAATGCCCTTTCAGAAGTCTTAATACATGCTCTACCCTCTGGGATCTTGACCAGCAGGGTGGAACAGGTGGTGTTCATTACTGATGGGATATCTTCAGAGAATTTAGGAATCCACTGAGTTGATTTTAAACCTATTCTCTCTCTACACCTAATGAGAAATAGTATATTTTCTGATAATCACACATTTAAGTTGTGAGTAACTCAATATTAACCTGATAAATGTTTAACTGAGATGTATATTTACAGCATCTCTTGAGAATCATTGCAAAATCAATTAAAATATTAAAAAGCAGCATTTTTTATGGTATCAGTTTTAGAGGACCTACTTTACAGAAGGTATCTACACGAGGCTCTTATTGATATGTATAAGCAGTGCCTGTCCAATTGCCCAAATGTTGTTTTACATTAGGCTTCACAAAGATTCAGGTATTTCAGAAAAGGGAATGTTCTAGAAGACACATTTTTCTTCTCACAAAATCCATATTAGTTTATTTCAACATAATTGTGAATTATTCTCATAAGTAACCACTAAATCAGTGTTTTTGCCAGTGGAGTTAATCAAACTGATTCGATGAATGCAGGAAAACATGAGTTCTCCTATTCAAGTCCAAAGGCTTTGCTTACATTGAGACTCCTAAGATGCTTGTGCATGGCACAGGATCAGGCACATGGTGCCTGAGTTATTCTCCAGTTGTAAATTGAGTGAAATTCAATTGATGTATTCCTGCTGTGTTTCTGAAGATATTCAGCTATTTCTCTTTTACTTTTGGAGTCACCACTTTCATTTACCTGCCTAAGACATATGTTATAACACCTGTTAAAACTGCAGATCAGAGTCTGTAAATCTTTGTCTTCACAGCATCAGTGAGATGTAAGAAAGAGCTGTATTCCCCATATTGTGGAAGAGAAACAGTGGCACGTGCACATGTCTACACTGCAGCTCCCAGAGCACCTGGCAGACACAAGTGAGGACCTCTGTCAGAAGCCATCTCACAGGAGCCTTGCTCCCCACCCTGCCATAGCCACATTGAGTGCTGGGAGGCCACAGGGTCAACTCTGTCAAGGAGTTAATTCAGATTCAAATTAACCACTTTTATAGCAAGTTAGTTTTACCCTGATGACTTTCTTGCTCCAGTTCACTATACAGTTGCACAAACTCTTATGTAACTGAAAGGGAAGAGAGTGCTTGTGGGCAGGAGGGGAAGGAGCTGTGATCTGTGTGCTGCCAGAGTACAATGTGCACCAGAGGAGCTTTGTATCAGCTCATGGTGTTGGTGAAAGTACAGCAGAGGCTCATCCTTAAAAGTTATTCTGTGTCTGACTTACCCTGAAATTAGTGCCCTGAACCTATCTTTTCAAAGGTCATGTAAAATGTTTCTAATAATGCACAAAATTAACATAATTATGCTGACTAGAATAGGTGAAAGAAGCCATTTTAATCCTGAGGGCCAAGGAAGCTTTACATATACCTTTGGTGATCCACATATTTACCAAAAGGAAAAAAAAAAAGGAACTGTGGCTTCAGGCTGCATAGAATTAAGGAATAACCCATTTGAGATTTTTTCTGTTAATACAATATAATATTATCACTGAAAAATACCAGGTGTTAAGCAGAAGACAAAGGCACACAGAACTTTCCTTTTCTTTCTATTGCTGAATTAGCCAGTGAATTATACTCCCAAGACAGGCCCACATTTTGAATCTTTGCAAGCACAGCTAAGCCTATTAGGAGCAAAGATATCTCAGGGCTTTATGTTTATCAACATAAATATGCAAAACCCCTCCAAACACTAACCCTAACAGGTTCCATTTAAGAAGAAAAGAGGGTTTTTTTCTGTGGT
This sequence comes from Peucedramus taeniatus, assembly GCA_013400575.1. Lineage (NCBI taxonomy): Eukaryota > Metazoa > Chordata > Aves > Passeriformes > Fringillidae > Peucedramus > Peucedramus taeniatus. The sequence continues at coordinate 16,901 of WBNO01030645.1, forward strand.
GCTTATTCTGAGAGTGATACTGGCAAAAGGGCTCCTTCTCTTGTGTGAGCTGTTTCTGCACTGGAGGGAGGAGGGATAGCATTAGCTCTAGCAGTGCAGCTATCACTTTTGAGCACAGACAAACTTTAAGGACACAAGATACTGGCAGGAGGACCAAAGTAAAAGACTCTCTTAGGCAGGTATATGTGGAATAACATAAGTCCCAACTGCTCTCTGGCACATTTTGCAAACAGCAAAAATTTCAAACTGCCCCATGCTGCCCAAAGTGATTCCTTCCTAATGCCTACTCACAGTGGGATTCTACTGAGGAAGGGTGTAGAAGTCAGTTTGGCTTCTTTAGCTGAATCATTTTTCTAACTTGAGTTGTCCTGCTTTCTTTGTAGTACAGTGCACACTGCTGATGTTGAGGGTCCCGCATGGCAGAAGCAGGACAGCAGAACATTTTACAAAGAAATACAGCCCAGCTATCTTCTTTAACTGCTGCATGTCAAGCCAGTCCTTCAGTCCACTTGCTTCATGGTAAAGTTTTCCTTTTTTCTAAGAAAATAAAGAGGAGGAAAATGAAGAACCTCTTGAACTAAGGAATTATGTGTCACATGCAAATGAGAAACCAGTTTCATCCACTCAGAGATAGCATGTCTCTCCTGTGTCTGAAGAAGTGAGTCCATTATGACCGGACAAAATCTGAGATAGTCTCAAAATACTGGTAGAAACTGCATTGATTCTCATAAGTTAATCATGTCAAGTTAATTAGCAAACAATGTTCTTGTTCTGTGATCATCTATGTTTTATATCATTCCATATTTCCACTTGCTGCTGGGAAAATATTAGCAAGCTTAACATTGAGGATGAATTGTATTTCTCATAGAGCTTTTTTTAGCTTAAAATACATGTGACAAATCTTTTTTAAGGACTTGTCAGTCACGTTCCTTATCCATCCAGCATCCTTAACATCAAATGCAACACATACATTCAGTCAGGGCTGTGCTTAGCTTGGTATGGAGACACAAATGAAGAGGAAGTAGGGAAAATTTTTTCATATTGTGTTACTCTACATGAAAGACATCCATGATAGAAGGTCTGTTTTGAATATTAAAAAATACAGAGGCACATCTTGTCTCCACAAGAATCAACAGTAGTTTCAGGAAGGACAAGAATAGACTCAAAGACTGATAATAAAGAGACATTTCTGTTGATGATATTTTTGTATGAATGAAACTATTATTTGTAAGGAAAACTTCCCTGAAGCATATGCCCTGCCACATGCCCAAAATCCCTCACCTGTACTGATTTTGTATCACTTAGAAGTTGTGAACGCTTTTAATGGCTATTGCTTCTAGACAAAAGTACTAGGTCATGAGGGATAAATTTTGTTTGCTACTACTCAAAATGATTCAAGGACATTTTATGTTCCTCTGTAAGCAATTATACTTGTCACATCATTTATTTTATTAGGGAAAGCTACATTTTTCCAGATTCTTTGTATTTTATTATATCTCATTTAAAGGAGATAGAAATCAATTCTTTTTTTTTCTACATGTGAAAAATAAATTCCAAACAACTTAAATGTTATTACTTTATTCATACCTCTGGAATGATTAAATGGGGCACAAACATTCACAAGACAAAAAAAAATGAAATCCCAGAAGTGCAGGCTTTTTAATTTACTTTTTATTCCCTGTACTCTTTAATTAGGGGTATATGCCACATTATCAACTGTACCTTTAAAATAAAAAGCATTTATTGAGGCCAGCTCTAGAGTTTGTTAAGGTTTTTAGGTATGGCATTTCCATGGAAGCCGACTGTGTTCTTTGTTATCAGCAAATGCCAGCCACTTTGTCCTCTGCTATCCTTGGCACTGCTGTCTGCACCTAGTGCTGGACAGTCTACAGCTGATCTGTCCATACAGAAAGAAAAAGGGACTTAGGCAGAAGTGGGGTTTAGTGGGACTGTGCCTGCAGTGCTATGTAGGAAACTCTGCAGTGAGGGCAGAACTGAGGAGCTGCGTGTTGGCAGAGTCCAGCAGCAACCAGTGACCCGAGACCCAGCCCTGCCACCCATATCAGGGGCAGAGGAGCAGCTCCAGCCCTGCCACCCATATCAGGGGCAGAGGAGCAGCTCCAGCCCTGCCATCCATATCAGGGGCAGAGGGGCAGCTCCAGCCCTGCCACCCATATCAGGGGCAGAGGGGCAGCTCCAGCCCTGCCACCCATATCAGGGGCAGAGGGGCAGCTCCAGCTCTCCCACCCATATCAGGGGCAGAGGGGCAGCTCCAGCCCTGCCACCCATATCAGGGGCAGAGGGGCAGCTCCAGCTCTCCCACCCATATCAGGGGCAGAGGGGCAAAGATTAATGGGGATTAATGGGGTATTTCAGGGTGTTTTTAGCTTGATTCCATATTCATTTTGAAATTAGTCTCTGACTCCTTTGCATGAACATTGCTCAGCTGAAGTCAGGCAGGGTTTGAGGTACATGCTGACTCTGTTGCTTTTGATGACTGAGTGCACCTTCAGCACATATTTATAGAAATCCATGTGGATGGGGCTGGATAAGCCACAAGGGCCAGTCTTCAAGACAGGAACATCTGAACTTTGTCATTCATAAGAAATATCTTTTGAACTTATTTTAAAAGTCCCAGACTCTCCATCTTCCTGCCCAACAATTAATTCCTGTGTCTCTTGACCCTTTTTATTAAAGCTTCTTCCCTGGGATTTCTATACTTTGAAATGCAAGCATCATTTCTTGTCCTGTAATGTACCACAGGGAACACACAGGTCCACTTGGCAGCAAATGAAATGGAAAACCCTTTTCACATTCCATTTTCTGTGTTCTGTGCAATAAAGAGTGCTAAATCTTCTACAATTTATTGTGGCTTTTGGTAGCTTTTCCTCAATTAGTTTCCCTTGTTTCAGAGCTATTACACCCAAACCCGTGTGCTATAATCCAGCTGAGCTGAGACTTTACAAATGTTCATTAGTATAGAAAGATTATTTTATATGACCTGATGGTCATCTAACCTAGAACAAGTTTCACCTTTTTGCAAAAGTAGGGCAACATTGCCTTAAGATCTCATTGAATCACCTGTATCTCCAGATTCTTTCCCTATGAACTGACACCTCTTGCCTTACTCATTCAGATATTTCTTTTCCATCCCAATGTGTGGCACTTTACCTCTGTGCATAGAAAGTAATCTTACAGTTTTGGCTAGGGTAGGGCCTCCCTGGATTTACAGCTACTCAGCAATTCAGGTTTCTAGATTTTCAAAAATATGGGAAAACATTCTTAATATCGCAAGGCAAATTTGATCTGTACATGAGTCCAGTGCTTCTACACTTTGTTATTCCTGCTGTGATTACCCAAATCCCTTGGACAAATCTAGCACTCCCCAAAAAATGCCAAACAGCAAGTCTGTCACAGATGGGACTCCCAGTGTTCTATCTACCTGGCCAGATCTGCAAGAATAAAGAGCTATGTGTCTTTTCCACCTGAGCATTGAAAACCACCTTCAGACTATAATGGAATTGTTACATGTACATATAAACCATTGGTATTTAAACCTGACTTAGCACTTCTTTGCAAATAAGCATGTCCCTCGCTATGACTGATATATTTATAGGGTACTGAAAATATTGTATGTAATTAAAATAACAAATTCCATCTAATTTATTACATCAAAAAGTGGAAATACAGAGGTTTGGATTCAGGAAAAGAATAAAAATCAACCATTGTCAATAAGTTTTAACTCACTGATCTCAGATTGTGTTTTTTACTACCCATGGAGTTACAAGTAAATTCAATTTTTAGATGGGATTTGAGTGGGTTTGTGAAGTGCCTGGAATTAGGGTGTCCTCCATTCACTGAGAAGGTGAAGGAACAAACAAACTGAGGTCAGGCCATTAAAATGAAAACAACAAAATATTTAATAGAGGGACTGTAACAACAATTCCTGTGATTTTCATGTACCTATACATTAACATGTCTGTACCCATGAAAGTGTGTTGTTAGACATCTGTGGATTGCATAAATATCCTAGCTCTGATTTGTGATGCTTTTTTTTCTATAGTCAAAAATGCTTGGCTCCGCACAAGAACTGTGCTATACAAGATACAGCCACAAATGGTGAGAATGTTCTCAGTACCAGCTATTTATAATTTCAGTGTGCAAGCTTATCTAGCTTGTGTAGTAAACCAGGGAAACATATATGGAGAGCTTTGGCTGGAATGAATCTTTTCCCATCAGCCTTGGAGGAGATGTGATCAATTAGCTTAAAAGAGATGATTAACTATTAGAAGGTCAAAGCTAAGTGAAGTAAAACCCTTGACGTTTATAACAGACAGGGAAGCAAACTTAAGAAGGTGGATAAAATTAAAGGTACAGTTTTGGATTCCTGCATACGAATTTAAATATACTCTATATACAAATCCAAGAAAGTAGATGAGATGGTGATCCAGCAGCACAAATACATGTGGATTACGTACATTGCTGCTCAGCAGAACAACTTCTTCATGCCTTTTTCTTGATAGATTTCTCAGCCCTGCATTACTCTGTCATCACACGAGTTTTTCTGTCAGCACATGAGCTTTCCCCTACATGTCAGTGACAAACATGTTGGCCCCATTTACACTGCAGAAGAACCACACTTCAGTGCACAGGTGAGAAATGGATCTATTGCCATGCTGCTTTATTGTGTGGCAATTCATTTTATGGATTTGCTGATGTGATATACCTACTAGAGAATGCAAAGAACACAACCTGAGAAGGGTAATGTTTTCTGGAGATATTTCAGCTGTAGCAAATCAGTGCATTGCCTTTGATTTAACAGAATTGTATCAGTTAATGCAAGAGAGAGTTTGATTAACAGGACTCCTGGGTAGGAAGGAAAGCACGAGGGCACTCTGTGGTTACTATCTGTGGTTCAATATCAGCTAAATATCTTCATAAGCAAAAACAATTTCAAGAAAAAGACTCCATCTTTTTCTTTCTTTTCTTTTATAAATTTATGTGTATGGATTAGATTCACAAGTTCTCATCTGTTTTGGAGCTGAAGTGAAAATGAGTAGAAAGAAAGAAACTTTGAAAACAAAAAAGATCAAGATAAAAATGAAAAGCAGAAAGCCTTAGCTGGCCCTGTTGGAGACTGTGTTCAAACAGCTCTCGTGCAAGCCCCAGGTAAGAGAGATTGTTTTAACAAGGTGATTTTTAAAAAATGTTGTTACTATTTGTAATCATTCAGTGTATCTCTTTTAAGAAAAACACAACATTAGACAACAACAAAAACAAAAAAGCAAGCAAGCAAACAAACAAAAAAGCTAACCTCCAGTAAGGGAAGGATTAAAAAGTGTATTTAAGATAAAACAGAAAACCAGCAGAAAAGAGACTGTCATTTGAAAGAAGAGGACTTGGGAGAAAGTATGTGAAAATATAAGGAAAAGCAGAGCACAAAAGTTACAGCAGTACAAAGGTGAACTAAGAAGCTTGGTGAGCAGCTGGGAGAGAACAGAACCTGGAAATGTGCCAGTGAGTGGAAAATATTAGTTTACTCTCTGATGCTAAGAAAAGGACAAAATCAAAAAGATTACTCAAACCATGTAGGAAGGCAGATCCAGGAATTTTCAGGTCCTAGATATTCATCTGGATACTATTTAATCAAATATATTTGAATAAACCAAATGTTCCTTTGAGTCTAACCATTTCAGACTCTAATTTCACCTAAGTTATTTTTGCTCAGAAAGTGACTCATTTATGGAACCAACTCTCAAGATTCATGGGTCCAATTTTGATCAAGAACTGTCATGTGGAGAAGAGGTGAGGAACCACACACCTCCCTCTTCCCAGGCTGTTCTTGGCTCATTCACTTCTCTGAGCGCCGAATTCATTCACAAATTGGGAACATCTCCTGCTGTTACTTTCTAGCACATTTAGTAAAGTGCTGAATCTCAAATTAGTAGAGTGGTGTTGCTAGGTTTTGATAAATGTTCCTATAAATTTACTGCAGTATTCCCTGCTTCGTTCAGAAAGGCTGCTCCTGTCAAAGACAGAAATAAGCTTGAAATTAAATATTTTTAAGAAAATATTTTAAGATATAACTTTCTTCATACACAGCTACAAGACCCAGTTCTGTTTACAGAATTATGGCATTAGCCTTTACACGCAGTTACTATGTAGGCTTTTAATTAACCTATCAATATTTTGTTGTGTGGCTGATGCATTAACATGCGTATAAGTGAGCACTTGTCCGTAAGGAATTTGTCAGACTGTCACCAAAGATGAAGACAGGCAGACCAAGCTCTGGGTAAAAACACCTGGGGTCACAGCAATTACTCTGAAGGGAATTAAAGCAATAGATTAATTGACCATAAGAGCAATATTCCTTGTTCATGAATCTGGATTTCCCCTGGCTGCCAGAATTGCAGATGAAAGTGGAAAACATTCTTGACCTTTTCTGTCAAATAAAATGCTTCTCCCTTTTTCTTTGTCTGATTTGCAGAAAAGTGGATTTTTTTTTTTTTTGAGTGATTTACAGGATCTAAGAATTACAAAGAAAAGGTTTCAATAAAATAGTGTCCAGGTTCTCATTTATTCTGCTATGTCCTGACCCATAAAGATACTCAAGAGAATGTTTCAAAAGTTGTCAGCTTGTATCCTTGTAGTCTACCACACTTCCTGACTTCAAAGTCTGTGGTGCACCAGTTAGCCTGTGAATGCAGTAGAAATGCTTGAAATAAAACTGCATGGATCTTTGGGAAAACACTACTGTCTGGAGAGAGGTGAGAGGTGCTCCAATCTTTACTCTGCCTGTAACTCTCGGTGCAGTCCTTGGCAAGAAAACTTGTCTGGCTTCCATTTCTCTATCTGAAAAATATCCCTTCACAGGAAATTCAGGTGGTTTCATTAATTATCCCCTAATTAGAAAAACACTTAAGTTTTCAGTTAGGCCTTTTTCTAAAGAACAGTTTAAACATGTGCTTAAATGACATCCTGGATTAGAGTTTACTCATTACAAAATGCTTCATATCTAAAGACAAAAGATGGTACATAAGAGTTATATAGATAAGGTTTATTTATACACTGTTCAGTAGAAGAATAAAGTGATCATTTGACAGGGCAGTTAGCTTGTTTGCCTTTTTACTGATAGTGCCTGCTGGCTCTTTCTATGTGCATTATTTCTGGATTAATTATTTTAGTGGACAGAGCTTGGATAAAACACAGGCACAACAGGGCTAAGCAAAGAGTGAACTGTCTGACCTATGAAATATTTTGACATAACAAAAATGTTCCACTTCCATATCACTAGGAAACCAGAACATTTCAAAGCATTTCAGTAGGGGAAGCATGTCTATGGTAAAGGCATTTCTCTGGGGTGCAAGAGATAAACATTCAAGCCTGTGTTTTCTCACTCTCCTGCTGACTGGACAGGTAGCCACAAGCACAATTCTGGAGTGGATTGACGTTGTCCTGTCTTGACATTCTTGTCCTGTCTGACAAGAAACTCTGCCCTCCTCTTCCCTCTCTCCACTTTTTGTCCAAAACTGTATTTTCCTCTGATATGATTTGGTTTGGGGAAATCTGTATATTCTGGCCAAATCAGGTTTCTTTAACAGATCTGTTCTCTCAACTGGGTTTCCACAGTTCTCACTCAGTATTGTCCAGTGGGGTTACTGCTCCCACCTTAACCTACTCTATGTTTAAACTGCTTCTGCGACTATAACATCAAACATTTCTCTCAGGAGGAGAGACAATCACAAATTCAAATGTTAAAGCCTTTCTATTTGTTTTGGGTCCCCATTTCTGTCTCCTAATTGAGTGCAGGAGGAGGGGAGAAAAGAAGAAAATAATATTGGTGTTTATGGTGGCAAGTATTTTATTTCAGAGGGATCAATATCATCAGTGAAGCCAGGTGAGATCTGCCACTGACAAATAATAAAACCTTGGTAGGCAGGTATTCCACCAACCTGGATTGGTCTGGCACACAGAGATTTCATGTAATTTACATGCCATTTCTTTTCTTCCAATTGCAATAAATGGACAAATAAAATACTGTAAGTGTTTTGAAGCATCAAAATGAAGGTTACACACTCAGAAATGGCTCCAACTAGTGCAAAACACAACAGCCCATCTGCTCAGCAATAGATGTTACTGTGAAAGCATGACCCTTTTTCTCTGCCCTCTACACCAAAACTACTGTATGGAGAATCATTTCCATCTCCTCACCCATGAGTCAGATACAAGTCCAAGGCATTGTCACCACCATGAGGAACTCCTGAGCTCCAGGGGATACAAGAAATCCCAACCATACTGGCAGAGGGACTCTTTGGAGGTCTCACCTATGAGTTCCCCAGGTGGCCCATGTGTGGATGGTAGAAAGCAGCTCCATTTCAGTACAGGCACAGCAGCACTGGGAATATCAGCTCTGACAGGCACTGGCAAACTCTCCTGGTAGTTGCTGTACCTGACCAACCAGAGTGAAATGGACTAATGGATAATTATCTCTATCCTCTGACCCACTAAACGATGAGGTACAACTCTATGCTAGGGGAAATCTTAAGTATGTCACATGTTGGGTGTGGAAATTTGGCCACACCTTCCTTGGGCAAGACAAGAACATCCTCAGCAAGAAATAAAATCAATTTATGAAGGCCAGTTTAATTTCAGTGAGATCTTCATACACTGAAAAGTCATTTTAAGTGATATACAAATAAAAAACCATTTTGGGTATAAATTTGAAAAAAAAAGCCATATAATATGTATGTGTACATACATACGAGTGTGTGTGAGTGCACCAATTGAGAGAAGAATGAGACATCATTGTTGTGATTTTTTCTTTTTAGTTACTTAAATCTCTTTTTATATATATACTGTAAGACTAACCATCTTATTGAAGAGATTATTCTGATGCATTTTTCCTTTTTCAATTATTAGTAAGTATATGACAACTACACAGGGAATCAAATTGTTGATTTCTTCCAGGAAAAGTAAAAATCTCAAGACTAGGAAAGGAAAATATTAAACAAACATCATACAATTCTGGGATCCTAGTGCATCACAGTACTATTTTTTTCTCTACTGAATCCCTTGTAAGAGAATAAAGACAAAAATATAACTCCACAAAATATTTGAAAATGTCTTATGGTGAAGTAATCAAAATGCTTTCTGTTTATTAAAATAATTCATTGATTGCTAGAAACACCTAAAATATATAAAGTATATTATATATCATAACACTATTGAAGTAAATTACATTAATAATAAACACTCCTGTTCAATTCAGTGAGGAATAGGACTTCACCAATAGCTCTTTCATCAATTTCTTTAGGTATTTCGGGGGCTTATTCTCTCTGATTTCCATAGAAAGTGTTCCCAAGCTTACTAAAATTAGTGCAACTCTCTTCCATGATCTGTCATCCCAGTGCTTCTGGGATCAGGCCCAGAAAGAGTAAGGGACAGCTCTCTGGAGAAAAGATAAAGTGTATGGAATTGGGGCCAAGGAGAAGTCTCAGGAAAAACACAGGGAAAAACCATTGCACAACTCAGGCTTAACCTTCCCTGGAGTAGCTGGGTCAGCAGGGCCAGGGGAAGCTGTTCTCAAGCCAACAGAGCCCTCTTCCCTTTGGTGAGAGCCAACATGAGAAACTGGAGAAAGCTGAAATCCCCAGGCTCCCTGAGCCCTCCTCACAGAGCTTCCCACGAAAAGGCATGAGGGGCCTGTAGATTTCATTGGAGGGAACTTAATCATGTATATCAACAGAGGCAATACCTGAACTTTTCTGAAGTATTTCTGTTCCCCAAACAGATACTTAAGCAACAAGAATTTCATTTTTTATTATCTGTATTTTCTTAATTACTCTACTATTTGCTTTTAACATAGTACAAATGAGTTAGTGGAGGAGAGGTAATATACCATTGGGTATTATTCAGAGATTTCTTGGAATCTGTAATAAACAAATGTCAGATTTAATTTATTAATCCCAGCAAAAGGTTTTTTTGGGGAAAAAAAAAAGTGTCTTTTATATCCTATTGTATTCTCTTATATGAGAGAATACAATAGGATATAAAAGACACTCCTAGTCAGACATTCCAGAAAATATTTTAGTGATGTCATTAATGGTTTTTCCATTAAGGAAAATAACATCACTAGGCCTCATCTCTATGTATTACTGCTAAGTTGCTTGTGCTTGTTCAGCAGAAACAGTTTAAAAGAGTTCAGTTCAGCATCTGTTTGAACTACACCATGGTCCGTGTAAACTCTATGACTGTCTTCCATTTAAATGGCTGCCTGTTTTGTTGAATGGACAGTGTACTAGTTGTCCACTGATGATGGAAACATATCTTACCAATATTTAATTATAACTTTGGAAAGGTTTTTTCTTTCACAAATCAGAACTGTTTTGACATAGTGTGTTCTCTCGGGTGCTGTTGGTATGTAACATAGCTAAGGGTTTCAGGTAACTGCTCATAATTAGAAGACATGTGAGTACATGATTCACATGCTGTTAATTTTGCACTGGTAAATGTGATGCAGATGACACGTGCTTCAGAAGACCATCTGGTGCAGGAAAATCTGATTTTCCCCAACATAGAATAGGGAAAACAATGTCCCAGCCTGGAAAGGAGACTGCATCTCTCATTATTTTCCTTTATCTAAACACAAAGATTTTCCCTTAGAAGGCAAGTACTAAGGAAGCTTTTACTAGCACACTAACAACACACAAAAACATAGATGAACAAGAAATACAAGAATTGTGAAATGATGCAGCATCATAGGCCTATCTACAGAATTGCAAAATAGAGAAAGCAAACTCGAGAAGACCAGAAACTATTCATTAGTTAATGATGAATCAGTTTAATCCTGAGTAGAGCAGTTATTTTCAGTAATATTCAGTGGTTTAATGCACAAAACCCAATTTGAGATAATTAGCAATGATCAATCCTTCCTTCATTATACCCCAGATTTGACTGTAGCGTGAATTCAGGGTGTGTAAGACAAACTCAACTGAAGAAACATAGGGTGATTAAAAATCAGATAAATTCAATCTATTTTGTTTAAGGCAGATATAGTGTACTTTCATACACAACAAAGCAGCTCGTGGAGAACATAAATGAACAGCTCAGTACTGAAAGACTAGTAAGTGGGAAAACATTAAAGAAAAAGATAACAAATGCCAGTTCCTAATACTTACGTGAAAGTCTACTGTGTGTTATTAAGTAGTAAGTAGTAATGAAGACAGTCCACAATCTCACTTTGTACAGTGAAGGTAGAACAAAAAAATTGCCTTCTAAATCTGAATGGTCCTACAGTATTCTCCTCCACAAAGAAACAATGTTGAGCCTTAGAAAAGACTACTAAGAGTGGTAACTAGGCCAGAAATTAAGTGAAAAAAGTAACAGAGAACAAATATGAGAGAAGATAAGACAAATACAGAGCTACTAGGTAAAGGAGCATATTTCTTTCTTCCTTCTGCTTCTCATGTGAGCAAGACACTATCCAACACACTCACTTCAGATTACAGTAGGGTGTTTATTCAGAGAGTCCTAAATATCTGTCCTATATCTGAATTTCCTGTTAATGCCTTTGGTGGACATTAATATTGCACTGCTTTCATCTAGAGGTACACTTTGAAAATGGCTGAGCCAGACAAATGCTTCCCTTTGTGAATACATTAGAATCTATGTCTGGGAAAGCAGACAGTCATTACTATGTTTTGCTCCATAAAAGCAAAGCCTGCATTTTGTTACCTTTGGAGGAGGCCTACTCAGCATATATGTTACACCATCTCAGGAAACAATAAAAAGTTAATTTGCCCATTGGATTCTCATTTAATCGAATGATTAAGTGATATTTTTTCCTTATTGCCTGGATTTCAATTTTCCTTCTCTTTCTCTAGCTTGAGGCATTGCTTATGCCGTTTATTGTTTCTCCTAATGGCTTATTTTCTTCTGGTAGATATTTCATCACTGCCTCAGTACAGCTGTGTTAGTATATCTATGGAGATACATGGAAAGCTTTACCGGATTTCTAAAAGATTCTGTCTGGATTTTTGGAGGTATTGTCCTTTATGCAGTGAGGTATCTACTGACAGGAATGAGGGACATGCTATAAAAAAAGCATTAACATGCAACATGATTTCAACAGAAATTAAGTGCTCAACAACTTTTGAAAATCTCAGAAATCATAGATCACTGGTAGGCTGCTGGTGCTAAATGCTCTTTACCTGACCAAGTCACTGGAAAAGTGTTTCATTCCAATTAAGGCAGCAGAGATTATTAACTGTGGTTCTTCAAGTCAATTGCTGGGAGGTGGCAACCCCAACCCTGCTTCTCTCTGGTCAGTATTCATATTTGGAGGAGAAGAGAGCTCTTACACTCTTGCACTGCTGCTGTCGTGCTCTCCTCTGCACCTAAAAACCTCCTGGCCACCCCATCCCTGCAGTTCTGACCATTGGCTGAATCTTATTTGGCAACAGAATATCAATTAGCAGAAGAAAATCAATAAGCAACTATACAGACTAACAGTAAATATTTGAATGCATACTAAACCCCGCAACAAATTCAAAAGATAGTGCGAAATGCTATGTTTCACTACAACGTAGTATCTGAGAAGCAAGAGCAAGGCAACAGAAAACAGCTAGTTGTATATACCTAGCTGAGGTAAATCACCACTGCTTTCTTGAAGCAAACTGAGTTACAACAATTTATAACAGGAATTTGACCCTGACATTGAATAAAATTACTGAGACATTTGGATTTCCTGTTTCTTCCTGGTTACAGAAAATGAAGAGCAAAGTAACTGTGCAAAAAAACTGAAAACTGCATCCAGCTGTATGTAATTGACCTTATGATAAAATTTGCCATGGTCCTTTGCTACAGGGAAGGAAAGTGCTCAGCATCTTCAGGCAGTCACCCAGCTGTACATGCTTGAGGCAATCCTTTCTGACCAGCAGACTATTGATTCTGAAAAAGTCAATATTCAATCATAAATCTTGAGCAACTTGACACAGGTCAGTAGAGACAAAATACTAACCACTCTAAAGTGCTTTTAAAGATTCTCAGACTTAAATAAAGAAAAATATGATGCACACTTATCTGTAATATAGATTTTTCTTCCTTGTGTTTGCATACCTCACTCACTTTTTCTTTCAGAAAATTGAGTCTATACTAGCCCACAAAAACCTTCCATCTGCAATCACAAGAGTAGACTGCACAAAAAAAGTGATGAGTTAGGAATTTGTCTGTTGGACAAAGTAGATTTATTATTTTTTAATTACTTCTGTGTTGTCAATGGAATTAATTAATCCAGGTCAAACAGTGTGCTCCTTCCCTGAATATCTCTTGAGATATTACCTAGCAATAGGTGATAGTTCTAATTAGCAGAATAATAAATAAATATAGCAGTTCTAAATAGCAGAAACCAAAGTTTTGGGGTTTTCTATTTTATCAGGTCCAAAACTTTCAAAACACCTTATATACAGCTCTTTCCAGCACTTCCAAATTGGCATTGCCTGAATCATTGATCCCCCTTTCCTGTGCTTCGGAGTGCCATCAATCCCTTGGCAGCCCAATGGCTGCTGTGTTGCGGATCTGGAACGTCCTCTCCCCCGGGATTTGATTGTGAGGGCAGACCTAAAGACCTTTCCTCACGGCCTGCACTTCTCCTCAGGAGATGGTAACACCTAAAACACCACTCTGGTCTATTTTTCATAGGGGGCTGAACAGACAATGGGCTGAACAGACAATGGGATAAAATCCACACCTGTTTCCAGCTACCCCAGAACAAGAAACCATTTAACAGGGATAAATCATCTAAAGGATTTTGTAGTTTTAATACCTTTAAGGTCTGATAATAGCGTGGCAAAAAGTGCTTTAGGCTTCCTAAATTCAAACATATACCAGCTGAGAAGATAGTCTCTTCAACTCCTATTATTCTGAATCTGAAATTATTTTCAGATAGAGCTATTTAACCCACCAGAATGAATTTCTTAAAATCAGCCTTTTTCACGGTCTTTCACAAATACTTACTGTACTTACTTACTCACTTTCTTGCAGAAAATTGCAATCTTATTTAATTGTGGCTAAGAAACATGGATTGAAACCTTAAAGGAATGTTCATAGAATGGACAATTTAGTGCCAGTCTTGCATGAGCTTCTCGTTCTCTTTTTCTATGATCTTCTCACTCACAGACATCAGAGAGAATTCCTTAGCACCGCATCTTCATATTCTGATTGCTTATGCTTAAAAAGGTGATCCATAATTTTGTTTGTCTGATCTATCTTAAACTGTGAGAGAATGGCTTAGTATGAAACATTTACAATGTTGTTAGAGGTATTTATGGTCCTGTTTTTCTCAAGTGACCTAATGAACACTATGTATAGGCCAGAGCTGCCTGGTTAGTACTGTCAGAGGAGAAATGTGTCTCTCTTCATTCACTCTTCAATCCCTTTCCTGAAAAAAGGCGTCTCAAAAAAGAATCTAAATCAACTCTGAATTTTTAAAATATTTTACTCCTTGTAAATTTGCTTCAGAGACAAGTCCCATTTCTCTGCAAGGCCAGTTTGAAATCCTGGTGAGTCTGTCAAATCTTCCCTGTGACCAAGACAGTCTTCAGATATGTGAAAATACAAGGATACTGCCCAGAGGAGAATTTTTCTGGAAGTGCTAACAATCTAATTATCACAGATGATGGTAAGCAGAGGAGAACAGGGACACTAAAAATAGAGAGCAGAGATACAAACTGGTAGCAGAGAGATGCTTTATGGGCAGATCTATAAGCTATTCTGTTTGTAGTATGTTTCTCGCTTGTTAAGATTATTATTTTTTTCTACAGAAGGTCAGGTAGTTAAAAGACAGATAGCTCTGTAGCAGAGGTCAGTAACAGAAAGTTTGCTGAGGTCTGAGCTGGAATTAAAGGGTTTGTCCTGAATAGTCATGTGTAATTTTTGTCCTTGAATAGTAATTACAACTTGTCAGAAAAACCAGGTGTTTCTAGATGAAGATAGAAATTCAGCATTATTTATGAATCTACACTTCTCAAGTAAATAGATTTTCCCTAAATTTGCAATTCTAAAAATACATTTAAACCCATTTTTACATGGCTTCTGTAAACACAGGGCAGATGAAGTCAGGCATTTTTTGACAAAATTTATTTTGCTTGAAAGGTGTTGTTTCATTTAAGCTGAATCATTAATGGGACTGAACAGCTTTGGAAGAGGCATTCAGTGAAATTTTTGAATAATAAAATTTTGACTTATGTTTTGGTACAACTACATTTTGAGAAAGCATGTTCCAAATATTTTGTTTCAACCTGAAAATTCCAAACCCCAAAGTTTGCTGTGAAGTAGAACCTGCATCTTCTGCCTAGCACAGAACTGGTGAGAATACACTGCAGAACTCTGCAGAGTCCTCAGCTGCCTGCAGTTTCCTCAGCAGCTTTATTACAGAGTTAAATGAGCTGCATTTTAATTGCTTTCTAGGTTAATACATCCAAGAGCAAATTGTAGTATCCTGTTTAAGGTCTGCAGAAGTTCTTGTTGAGAACTGTGCTAAGCAGAGTAGAAATGGAACAAGAAAATGAACAAAAACTTTTCTATGGATAATGCAATATTTTCACCTGACTTTCTATTGGTTCTCATGGATTATAAGTAATTTTGGAATTATGGCAATAGTTTTCTATTGTTGCAATTTGGTTTTCTTTTTGTCTTCTTTCCTTTATTTTCCCAGTGGGAGTTTTTATTAGCCTTTCCATGGAATTCAGACAGGTTTTGACAATGCAGCTCAGACAAACACAATTACTGTGCCATTAAAAAATGTTATAGTAACACATGCTGTAAAGAAACATGAAAAGTTAAACAGTTCAAACATATAATAGATACAATATTTTTCACATATAATAAATCAACGTAATTGCCAAAAAGCAAAACCAGTCAAACTGAAGAATGCTATTTACATTTCTGACTAAGCATTTTGGATTTTAAGATAGCAGCCAAAACAGAGGGAAAAATATGCTTGATGAAGTTCCATGCTCTGTATTGTTCTGTGTTGCTTGATTTGTAAAATAAGGCCATAAGTCAGGCAGACTGGTAAGTACTGCTAGTGGGAATTTTCTGAAACAATTTCACTAGCAATGATTTTCTAGATCATAGAGGATTGTATAAAAATGAATTATTTTATTTGCTATGCATACTCCCCTGATCATGTTTTATGCTATTTGAATGCTTCCAAAGTAGCCACTGCCTGGGCTTTTAGTTCAAACAAAATATAATATTCAAATATTCAACAAGCAAGAGAACCGAGCTCCTCTTTTGCGCCCAGAACAAGCTCCCACGTACGAAAGCCAAGGGTCAAAGAGTGAGGTGAGAAAATTAATAAACTACTACTGCATTTTTGTACTAATGAAAGCTTAGTCACTATTATGTATTTTTCCAATCATTATCCAATGCATGGGTTGACAATTTAAACTTGTAGAGGTCTGATTACACAATGATAATATAGAAATGAAGGAAAGGAAAGGAATGAAATATTAGAAGGAAAATAGAGAAAGGATAAGATTTAGTCTACATTAACTCACAGATCTAAAATGTAAATGTCTAAGCCTGAACTATTTTCCCTAAACTCTTTAAGTCACTGAGGAGAAGCAGGCAGAGACAGATTCTGCTCACATTCAGATAGTGATGAGAGGACAGGTCACACACATCATCCTGTTGCTCACTCCTTTCTATATGGAAAAGCTAAAATGACCATCTCAGACTGAAATGACCAACTTTTAGACATTTATAGTTCGATTAGATTACTCTTACCCTAGCTAGCCAACAGGTCTTTTTTTTATGAAACAAACTCTATTTTAATGGAACAACTTGAAGTTTGTTGAAGCAATTGTTAGTTTACAAGGGAATGGCACCGTTCCTTCAGTTGAGCTTTTTTCTTTTGAGACTTCTCTTTACTCTAGATACTTTAATTTTACAGTCAACTTAATAAATGTTTTAGGATGAATTAGTGTGTCTGTCACTACTAAATGAAGGCTGCACTATCATGTGTGATACCCACTCACAGAGCTGAACAGTTAGCTTGTCAGCACACTTGCACTACACCTCTTGTGGCAACTTAGTTTCCCTAAATGTAGCTGTACAGCGAGGCTTTCAAATGATCTGCGACTGTTTGGTTACCAAAAGGGTCAGAGGAGCAGGGTGACTTCAGTTAGTTAATGAACTGTTCTTGCTAAAGTTGCTGTGCCACCCTTGCATTACTATTTGACTAAAGCCCTTCTGCAACCTCTCCTGAAGCCCCAAAGCTATAGACCATTATGCAAAAATTACACTGGGGCAAATATTTAAAGCTCAAAAAAGCTGTCACACATGCATTTCCCCATCTCTGCCACAGTCAAACTCCCATCAGACAGTTGACTGGGACAACAGCATCTCCTGCGTAATTCTTGCTAGTCTGCAAAAGCTTTCAGAGAAATTTCTCTGTATTCTATCACCTCCTGTGTTAGAGTTCAGCAAATACATCTCACTGTAAAAAAACTCCAGAACGTTCTTTCTGAAAAGGTGTTTGAAGTCTAAACCCTTGTCTGTATTTTCTAAATATGTCACCTTTCTATACACCTTGTCCTTATGTCTTCACAGATTTTACTTCACTAGTACTATTGCAACTCTTACCACAAATCTCATCATTCATCTTTATTCTTTTCAAGGAACAGGAAAATTAAGCTTCCATTGACATTAAGAAGACTTCACAGGGCAAAATTATTCTCACTTTAGGATACCTGAATTTGTTTCCTGAAACTTTCATTCATGCTTACTGAAAACAAAATTGTTCTGTAAGTGCAACTTGGTCTGTGCTGATTTGCGTGAGAGTGAACATATCCCCAGCAGTGCACAGCAAAACAGCTCAGGGCAGCAGGCTGACATGTTATGTGTCTCCAGGCAAAGTAAGTCTTATGACAGATCTGAAAGTTCAGTACATAATTCCAAACATTGCTGTAAGTATAGTAAATAAGCCATTAAAGAAAATTCCTCACTTATCACTTACTTAAACTCTTAATACAGCTTAGCAATTCATACATTCATTCTATTCTATTGCTCAGTGGTCACAGCTACACCACACTTCACTGAAAACAGAATGAGAAGAGATAGCAATCAAGCTGACCCAATGGGATCAACTTGGTTTTTGTTTGTGGACAAATCCCTCAAGAGATTACAGACTTTTAAGGAGAGAAAGAGTTTCACGGTTTTTTTAGGACAAATCCCAAAGGATTTGATCTTTCAGTCAACCAATGGGTCACAGATTAGCACAGTAAGCAATTTCCTGGTTTCTAGGATTTTCAGTTTCATTGATGGCTATCTTCTCAGGATTGCTTCACCTGTATGGATCAATTTATTCTGAGAAGCCACGCTGGATATGCTCTTTTTTCTGTGCTCATCTGACAGCTGCAGAGCTCTGAGTGAGGCTGGAGGGGCTCCAGCATGCTGTGCTCCACACACCCCTCACACCCGACAGGACTGCACGAGGTTCTGAAACACAGGAACACAGCATGTTCCTTTAAAGCCTGAAAGGTCCACATTTCCTAAGTGTGAGGTTATTTGTTTAATAATATATTTGGTTTATCTCTGTTTTCGCACATCTCCCGATATCTCCCTGACGAGTTTCTGAGGGAAGTGAAGCCCAGGCTGGTTACAAAGGTTGTGAACTACAAGGAATTATTAACAAGAGTCCACTGAGTCTGGAGGTTGTGATTGCCTGACTTTCGGCCTGCAGCATGTTCCTGTGAGACAAATAGTGCTGAGTGGGAGTACAGAGAGTGACCTTCTACCTGGGATATGAGGAGGCCTGACAGATGCTCAGGTGCCATGTGTTATTTGTGACACGTGGCAGCTCTGACTGCCCTCCACTTGCCAGCAAGATGACAAGACCTAGAAAAACAAGGAGCCTCACAGGTTTTGGGCCTGATGCCAGTTGCAGAGCTGAGTTGGAAGGAGTAACTCTTTTTCTCACCAGCTCATCTCCTGACCCTAATTTTCTTTTACCCTCTACTTCTGGAAAAAGTGCAGAGGAGCAGGCATTCCTCCTCTTTCCTTCACATTGCCAAGCCTTTTAAAGGTTCATTTCTCTGGACATGGATCCTATTTTTCTGACACTTTCCATAATAATTCACTTTATGCCTGCTTTTCCCTTCTTCAGTCTTGCAGGTCTGTTTAGGAATGCAGTGTTTCTCTGTGCTAAGATGAATTTCACCCTATTCATCATAGCCCCATTAGCAGTCTGCAGCTGCAGGGACAGGTGTCTGGTGCCCCTGTCTTTCCTGGGGGACAAAGGGAAGAGCTCAAGCACCAAGCACAGCCCCATGTGCACAGGAGATTCAGAGCCCTGGACCAATGTGAGGCACATTTTCTTTCTTTCTTTCCTTAGAGGCTAATAACTTTGCTTGTGTGAGTGAGGCCAGAAAACAGAAGCAGCCTGGGAAAAGCTCCAAATTGCTGCTGCCACTGGCCAAGTGGGAGGGGATATGGAGAGAAAAAAGGGAGCCCTTTAACCTAGGCTCTGGCACTGGCAATGTCAGATCTCCTTGTCTCACTCAACAGGACCACTAAAGGTAACAAAAATGCTGTCCTTTTCTTTCTTAGATGTCGAGGAGGAAATTCTACTGATTTAAATCCATCCCACCTTGTTGGTTATTGTTCATTACACTATCACCTTGTGTGTTCCATCCACACACCAGTTTCCACAATCCTTTTCCCTTTTTTCCTGAGAACTTTTTAAAGTTGCTTTTGGACCTCAGAGAATGTTTTATTTTTGCACAAGTGCATGTGATTGAATCTGGCATCTGCAGTGCAGGTGTTTACAGATGTTGCTGTAGTGGCCTGGAGTACCCTGGTCCTGGAAAACCCTCAGAGAAAGCTCTCATGTGTTTTTAGAGAAGAAATAAACTTTTTCTTGTATACATAAATCAAATTCAAATATAAACCACTGAGAGCTTTGTTGGCCTTGAACTAATACATCCAGGGTTCATACACTCCAGTACTATATAAATAAGAACAAGATTTGAATGTCCTATTTTGACTGCTATGGCCTTCAAATATGCAAGCAGTACTTGTGAAGAACGTGCCTGACATTTAAGTCTGTCAAGGTTGCTGGATAAATCTTTCCTTTATTTCCTTGTCCCAAATTCTGTTCCTCATCAACTTTTAGGTGCAGTTTTCTCTTTTTTCCCCTATTCTCTTCTGAAGATGCAGAATAGAATTTTCGACATGCTTTGGAGGTTTGAGGTGCAATGTAACGTAGTTCAAATCTACAGATAGCAAAGCAACTATCTATAGATAGCAAAGCATTCCAATTCATATTGGAATTTAGTGCCATTAAAAAGCAGCAATAAGTAAGGAGAAAATAATGCAAAAATGTGTTTTACTTAGGATAGGAATATAACTTCTGGAGGAGGAGGAAGTTTTTAGTTAAAAGAAAAAGGATAGCAACTCCTGGTTGACGGGCAATCTTTACAGTCTTTGCTGAGACAAACCATACATCTGTTTAATGAGGGAGGCACCACAAAAAAAGCCGTAGGTTAATTCACAGTCATGCATGCTTGATTTACTACAGGTCACAGATCATGCTGTGTGCAGGAACATGTCCTTGGGAGGGCAAATAAATTCACAAAGTTTTCTGATTTTACTCTGGCATAGTAAACTATTAGCTGGAATGGGAGATTTTTAGTGCATTTGTACTTCCTTAGGGAGAAATCTGAATTCCATTTTAACTGCTTCAGGGTGATCAATAGAGGAGGTAGAAATGAAGGCTTTCAATGTCTCTCTGTTTTTGATATACTGGCAAGTTAAAAAAATCTAAATCATAACAGAGTTTTATTTTTTCACATAAAATATGAATCACTTGAGGATGATACTTAGAACTTAAAATTCACTAGAAGTCAGAAACATCTGCTCACTTATAAAAAAGTTCACCAATATATTTAGAATTGTGAACAAATAAAGTAGGCTTTAGAGTACAATTTCAAATACACAATGGAAGGATCAATGAAAAGTTGTGACGGTCTTCCCTGCTGTGAGAGCAAGGCAAGGACAGTACTCAAATAATGGTTAAAACCCTTTCCAGACCTCTAGTTTTTTGGATGATGAAGTCTCTTCATACACCTATGAATGTAAAACTAGGTTGGAAATTCTGCTAAGTAGCAAACACTGAAAAGTACTCACCCTGAAACCTCAAATCTGAATGACCTTTGAGAAAATATAGGCCACTCATAGGATTCAGGTAATTACATTGATTAAACCATTATGTTTATTAACTTTCACTTGATTTTTGTTCATCCTGGGGGTGCTGCTTTTGGTCTGGGTAACTTGGGGACATACCATACTTGGGTACAGAAGAGGAAACACTTGTCTATATTGCGCATTAAATAAAAGCAATACAAGAGAATTATATTAATCTGTTGCAAGTCTAGAATACTGTCCATCTGAGATAGATTGAAAGCTAATGCATAGGAAAAGGTAGACTAAATCATATATACCTTCTACCTAGTATATCCTGCAATTTCTACAGGGGAAGTACAGAGGAAAGCACATGGTGTGACTCTCAGGGCTCCTGAGCATGGCCAGGAGTTGGACCAGCTGATCCTGGTGGGTCCCTTCCAACTTGATATTCCAGATATGCTTCCAACGCAGCATGCTTCCAACATTCTCTAATTCTATTAATTCATTGCCTGTATTAAGAACATAAACAACAATTTCACGTATTTATCTTTGAAGGGGATATCAGGTCATGCTCAATGTCACTTGGCAGGAAGTATTCTGTGGAAGTACATTGTTTTTTCTGATTGGAAGATGACTGTTGTTGAGATGTCTTTTACTTCATATATGTGGTCTGGGCTCAACTGACACTTCAGTGAAGATTTTCAGCAATTGCTGTGTTTCCTCTCTGTGAAATGAGGATTTCTCACTTCTGTTAGCCCAAACTATTGAGAATGGAAAACAAGATTTTTCCCTCAAGCATACAAAAAACCCCTAGTTTAGGACTCAACTGCAGTCTGTCAGCACATGCATAACAACAATGGTTTTGTTTATTGTGTGCTGTTCCTCTCAATAGATTTCCCTGAACA
Organism: Peucedramus taeniatus; assembly: GCA_013400575.1. Lineage (NCBI taxonomy): Eukaryota > Metazoa > Chordata > Aves > Passeriformes > Fringillidae > Peucedramus > Peucedramus taeniatus. The sequence continues at coordinate 38,992 of WBNO01030645.1, forward strand.
CACAGGGTAATACACCACAGTGTGTATTTAGACTGTTTCTAATGATCTGCATGTGGGGTGAAGTGGGAGGAAAAAAAACAGTCATTGACTTGTTAACAATCACCTTTAATTTTGACCCATGAAACTGTAAGTGTGCCCAAAAACTCCAGTGCCTGGAGTACAGTGTGGCTGGGCACCCAGCACCCCACCATGGTGCCTGGTTGATCTCAATCACCTTTTGTGTGAAATCTCAGAACTGTAGCAAATATATAGCACATATTTCCATTATACTTCATCCCTGTTCTTTTTTCTTCTCAGAACATCTGGCCAAAGCCCCAAAAGGCTCAAGAAAACATACAAAATTTTTGAAGATTTTCTAGATGCTTATTCCTGTCAGGGAGTAATTCTCATTGATGAAATTTAACTTATTATATCAAGCATCAAACAGTACAAGTGAAATGGATATAAAAAGAAATAACATTAAGTACATATTATATTTGCTAATATGCATAGGCACTCAAAATAGACTAAGAACAATTAATCTAGGGTTTTAATATTCTGTGGTGAAGATTCTGTCTCAGTTTAAAACTGTACTGGATTAAATACAGATTTCCTGTATAACAGTATAACTGAAAGAATAATCTGACCTGTTTTGTCTGGGTTTTGGGATGGTGTTTATAGCCTTGAAGTTCTCAGAACACAAATATGCTCAGATTTAGATAAAAGAGCACCACAATGGATTAATCCATTCATTAATCAAGATTGTTTAAGACATCCTTCTGTCATTTAAAAAAATATTATTTTTCTTGGCATTGTCAGATGTTTTCAAGATGTCTGTGAAGTTAGGAAAGTCACTCTGTGTGGTTGTCACCCTTCTCCAAGCTCCTGGATCATCTGCTGTGGAAGAAAAAAATGACATAAAAGCTGTTTGAAGGATTTTCAAAACAGAGAGATGATGCATAGTGTATCTGAATCATATCTTTTAGATTATTTGTGGGATTGGAACCAGATTGTGGTTATGTATATTTAAATTTCAAGTGAGAAAAGACAATATATATTTCTCTTCATATCAGTTTCCCCATTAACAATAAATAAAGGGTAGTTAACAAAAAGAGGAAGAAGCAAAACTGCGAGGAAAATACATCAGGTTTTCTAAAGAATTCTTACCACTCCTTATATGAGACTATAACTTGAACAAAACATCATCTGGTTTAGAGTTCAGTAGAAGAGAATAAAAGGATTGTTTTAGTCTTTTGTTTTCATCATCCACAGTCATTCCATATAGAACACAGAACAATGGAAGGAAAGATGTACATAGCTACACCTCTTTTTATATATATATTTTTTTTTTCCCTTTCTCCTGGGGATGTGGGAAGGGGAGGTTGCTTCTCCTTTTCTTAGAAGAGAAAGTGACATTATGGAAAATAAGGAAGCAAAACCCTGCTGTACCCATAGTAGATTCCTAATTCAAGAGGCAGGAAGTTGCAATTCTGCCTGTCCCTTAGCAGTCTTTGTTTCTCTTGATCACCTGATTTACCCACAGGAATGAGTAAGCTTTTGTTAGATACTACCAGTGATTCACATGATTAAACTTTTTTTTTCCACTTCCACAACACAAAACATAATCCTTCAACTAATTAATCTTGTTTACCTACTTGGCAAATGAATCTGGGTGAAGGTGCAAATGTGAAAGAGCTCTCTGACTGTTAATATTTAGTGTCTATTTCATAGCAACTAAGTAGTTCCCCTGAGACAAATAGATAATAGGCTTTTTTAAAGTATTTCCCCTATGTTTTTACTCACTATAACCCTGATTTCAACAATAGTTGAATAGTTCCACTTCTTTAGGAATCTGTCATCTCGGTGGCTAGGGTGTAATATATGTTTTATAAAATGACACATACTAGCAGTATATGAATCTTTAGGTAGGATTTAACCCTAATGAAGACACTAAAATAGAGTTATACAGGCATTAAATATGTGTCTAAACTGGCCTTGTAAATAATTGAGATTTGTTCACTACTGTCTATGAAAAATCAAGACTGACAAACCAAATTTAGGTGTCCATGAGCCATCTTTCATGGCTAGATTCCTAAATGCAGCTTTCCTTTGTGATTAGAAGTCTGTGCTTGGGGTGGGATTCATCTACCAGAGCAGGAATGCATGGTGTTTTAGTTCACTGGTGGGACAAACCTGGGAGGAGTGGCCGATTGCCCAGAGTGCCCCTTCAGAGGGGCCTTGGCAGTTTGGAGAGATGGACAGAGAAGAAACTTCTGAAATTCAAGAAAGGCAAATGCAGGCTCCTGCACCTGGGCAGGAACAGCCCCACACCCAGTACAGGCTGGGGGCTGGCCTGCTGGAAAACAGCCATGTGGAGAAGGCCCTGGAGGTCCTGGTGGACACCAAGCTGTCCATGAGCCAGCAGTGCATCCTGGGGCCCAAGAAGGCCAATGGAATCCTGGCCTGCATTATGAAGAGCACTGCCAGCTGGCCAAGGGAGGTGGCCCTGCTTGGCTTTAGTAAGGCTGCCCTGGAGTGCTGTGTCCAGTTCTGAGCTCCTCAGCACAAGAGAGACATGGAGCTCCTGGGGAGGGTGCAGGGGAGGGCAGAAAAGATGATTAAGGGATAGGAGCATCTCTCTTATGAGGAAAGACTGAGGAAGCTGGGCCTGTTCAGCCTTGAAAAGAGACTGAGAGGGGACCTCATCAATGTCTGTCAGCATCTGCAGGGAGGTGTCAGATGATGGACCAGGCTCTGCTTGGTGCTGCCAGGCAACAGGACAAGAGGCAAACGGCAGAAACTGATGCACAGGAAGTTCCATCTGAACAGGAGGAAGAACTTATTTACTGTGTAGGTGACCATGCACTGGAACAGGTTGCCCAGGGAGGTTGTGGAGTCTCTCTCACTGGAGATATTCAAGAGCTGTCCAAATGCAATTCTGTGCCCTAGAATGATCCTGCTTGAGCAGGGAGATTGGATTAGATGACCCGCAGTGGTCTCTTCCATCCTGATCCATTCTGTGATTCTGTGACTCTGTAGCTCTGTGTTGTTACTCTTGCATCAGGCTGTCCTTTTTAGAAGAAGATTGTCTATCGTTGTTCCTCTGTCACATCCAGCCCTCACTGACTAGCTAAACGCTGAAGTCTCAGACAATATGGATATGACAATATTTTGAGGCAACTGAATTAAGCCTTTCACAGACTGGAGTTAGTAACATTTGTGCAAAATTTGGAATTTATCAAGACAAAAAATATTGTATGCATGCTGGTATAAAAGGATCCCAGTTCGAAAAGCAATTTTAGTAGTTTTGCTCCATATTATAGCAATGGCTTATATAGATGAAGTTGGGACTATCTCCAGGCTATGGGGTTAGTGCTGCTTAGGGTGATGGTTCTGCCAGTCTTGTGTAACCAACCCATCCGTGGCCCAGTCAAATTCTCCACTGAGGTTTTGGATTTGTTCAGCCTCCGTTTACCTCACACAGAAATGTTGTTGTTAACTTGGGACAGCTGAAACTGACACAAAAATCACAGTAATCTGTTTTGATTTGTATTTAAATTTTTCATAGCTCTGTTTACCAATTTATCTGCTTTTCAGACCTATTATATGCTACTGTGCAAAATCCCTGGCTTGTTTTGTTTTGCTTTTCTTTCTTTTGTCCCTTTCCCGGACACTTATCCACTGTTTTCTTAGAATATAGTGCTTAGTCTCCCACAGACATTTAGTCTTTATGACACTATGAACAAAACATGACAGTATAGAATCCAGTATGCAATAATTCTACTGAAAATAGCTGTAATACACTGCAGATATGGCTGGCTAGAGCAGTGTCCATCTGCTGGCCCTCGTTTGTCGTCTGATGGTCACCAGAGGTCAGTTCAACAATGCCCCCATTGATTCCTTTCTATCCATTAAACTTTCACTACTAAAAGAACAAAACTCTAAACATACACACAAAAGAGAGAAGGAAGAATGTACTCATTGTGGTTCAACCGGAATTCACAAATACAGAAAAGATCCTCTCTACTGGCTGTTTCCTCCTGCAACTTGACTTCCGAAATAGGACTATCTTTTTGTACAAGACACAAAAACAAAAATGAAAAAAATCCCACCAGAAAGCATGTGACTTCCAGAATTGCCTGTAGCTTTCCTGGCACTGGGTTGAGAAATATTTCTTCATCTCATGTTGCATAATCATCCTTGACGCATTGTTTGTTCCAGCTCAGTGCTGTTTTCATCAGATAAGAACCACAAATCTAATGGAATATGAGGAGTGTCCTCCGATGGTGTATGGGGGTTTTTGTGGCTTTTTTTTTTAAAAAAAAAGGTTCGTAATTATGAAAGGTATTTAAAAATATGTGCTGGAGCAGATAATTTTTGAAACCATAATTCTTGTTAGCTAAAGTTCACAGTGCACGTTTCCTGTCTTTTTCCAGTAAGTACACTGATTGCAGCACACTAAGATCTCATATGAATGAATGAATGAATGAATGAAAGGAAGAATTAGTAAAGGGAAGAAGGAATGTATATAGGACATAACAGGCTCTAAGGATAAATTTGATTTAGATAATAATTTATCCTGTAATGTTTCAGTGACACACTCTAAGGGATTTACTCCAAATCCCATGAAGTTACGTAAGTTTTTTTTTTTTTTTTTTTGGTGTCAGTGGGTCTGTGTCAAGTTTTAGAAGGATTAAATAACTGCTTATTACTTTTTTTTTAGTCATAAAGTAAATCATTTTATGCAGGTAAACCACTTCACTGGATGATCATTCCTTGAACCTTGTATCTGTCGTTCTCTTTTCTGTCCTCTGTGAAAGTATCTCTGTCCAACATTCAGCATCTATTCTTACCTCAAACCCAGATTGCAGTCATGATTGCTCCAAATTTAATATAGAAATCTTCCTCTTACACACACTCAAGGACCCTAGTGATACCCTTCATGTTCTTTCATTTAATATTCTAATGATTGATTTCTTCATCTTCCTTGTCACTGTATCAAAAGCTCTACTTAATATTCCAGAGCATAAATTTTTCTCCTTCTGTGGAAAGAATTATGCTGGGCTCTATTACATATCTAGCATAGAAACTGATCACAGTGCTTCAAGAGAACTTAAAAAGCCAAGTTGCAAATGACTCATAACCTGGTCACTGGTCCTCTTGTTTCAGTGTGGAGGGAAGTAAATTGGCTCAATTTACAAATTATCACAGATTGTTCCCTCAAGTTTAAACATAAGGATGTATTTAATGAAGCTTATGGGATGTGTATTTTGGCCCTGATATTTTCACTAAAAATCCTGAATAATAGAAAAAAAAGTGAGTTACAAAGGACTGAAAGCATTTTTGAAGATAGGACCAGAATTCAAAATAATTTTAGTTATTTGAAAAAATGACATGGAGAAAAAAGGTCATCCCTGTAAGAAGAAGACCAAAATCACACCATTGGAAAATAGTCTTGATATGACAGGAAGAGGTAAATAAGTGTAACTTTAGGAAAGATGGTAAAAACTGTGGTGAGCTACTTTAAAGTCTGTGTGTCCAGACTACAAATTTCACGTGTTTTTACAACCAAATGCAATGGTTTTAAATTTCAACAAGGGATCTTAATTTAAGACGTCAAAAAGAGGTCCCTAACAATGAAATAATGAAACACTGAAATCGATTGTGTGGGATGATAATGAAATCTCCAGTTTTGAAGGTCTTTCAGGATAAATTAAGTAAGATGTCAGGAGTCCCATAGACAGAACTGATCCTTTCTTGTGCAGGGAGACTGACGGAGTGATTTTCTCAGGTGTTTTCTAACTCAAATACATCAGTTATGTCTAGGACTATTCTGGCATTTTGAGCTGCTGAATCTAAGGCTTCATCTTCTTTTTCCTTCTGTCCAGTCATGCTCCATGTATCAATGTGAGACAGATAAAATAATTATACAAAACAGGATATTCAGACCTCCAATTTCTGAAGGAGGGAACATAAATGAGTAAAGAAGTTTGAACATCATGAAATACTGCTTGAAAATTTGAGGTGGAATTTTGCATTGTTGCTTTGGGAAATCTAATACCCTATCAAGGAAAAGTGATAAAACCTAGAAAAGTGCAAGTCCTCTTTTTAAAAAAAGACATTAGAGACCATAAAGGTAGACAAGTAAGCAAGAATTTTGGTCTACATCACAGGTGCTAACACCTGGGAATTTAAGACCAAACAATACTTGAAAAATACCATGAAGTTATGAAAATGCTTTACCATGTACCAGAATCATGAAGACCCAAGTCTGAATAGATCAGTGTCTCTTTTTTGGTTCCTTGAGATACTTTATTTTTATTCAAGATGGTATGGCCACCTTGAATAAAAAACCCAACATTTCCTCTTCATTATAACTGTTTTGTTTATGTAACAGAATATCTGAAAGAGAAAGCTGCTGGTTCATGGGCAATTCCAATGGCTGTACTTAGATTAGGAGAATACTTCTGTAAAAGATACTTTGGTTTTACTAGAGAGTGACTTTTCTGAACTTCTCTTTCTCTTATATAATCACTTTGGCAAGTTTTCTGCCAAAGATTCAAGTAAACTGAAGAGACCGATGATTGCATAGGGAGCCATATTGCAACTGTTTTAATCACAAGAAATTCTGACTAAGTCATCCCGGGTTCCTTCTATTGCTTTCCAGGTTAGAGGTACCAAAACAAATAGTTTGGAGAGGGTCCTCAAGTTTACACCATCATGCAGCCCAGGTATCCATCAGGGATTACTGCACTGTTTTCAGACACTTCACCAAGGACCAAATCTCAAGCCCTAGGTTCTCGAAAGCTCTGTTTGCTGCCCAGCAATGACTGAAGTCCCTGGACCTCAAAGTTTGCCTTGATGGTCCTGCAGTGTCCTGGGGAGATGCTGATGATGGCTCCAAGTGAATTTCCTCAGGTGCCAGCAGTTTTATGGACCATAAATGTAACCCAGTCAGAAGTCTCTACAAAACTGAACTGTTTCCAGCATCCAAGAAGGATTGTTTAGTGTTGGCTTAGGCAACTGTGCCCAATACTGCATTATTTCTACCACTAGCAAGGAGTCACACGTTACCCTTTTCTAAGAGGGGGAGAGCACATGTGTTCTCTGAGCTGTGTATTATCTAGAACAATGCACAGGGAAACAATAACAACACTTTTGACACTATTCTTTTCTAAGCAGGCATACAAAATTATGATTAATGACAGGGTGATTCTGATTTACACACACTGATCACCTGATCAAAATGTTCTTAGGGCAAAAATTCATTTCCAAACCCTATTAAAATCACATTACAAGTTAATTTTTACATTAAAAAGGTGAATAAAAGAAATGTAAATAAATAAATATAGTGTATACCAGGACAAGAGAAGAGCAAATGTCTTGGTTGGATTTTAAGCTGGGCTTCAACTGCTTAGTCATTTTGATTAATTTAGATGCTAGAAAATTTATTGCAGTGAGTATTAACCAAACTTCTCCAACTTGCAATCTCTGTTCTGGTCTTGGAGAGTACACAATGACAGTAAGGCTATGTTAGTGCTGTCCCTGCACCCATGGGGTGCAGTTAATAGTGTCAAACATGTAAATTGGAATAGTTGTATACCATGAGGTTCAGTTTCTATAGACCTTTATGTCCAATTTCCTGTACAAGTACAGAACTGCACAGCACAGAGAGACACAGAACAGAGGTTACAAAGAAAAACGAATAACTAGAGGTTAACTGTTCTTATTTCCAGACTTTGCCTGCACTGAACACAAAGACTAGGTTGCTTGCACTGTGAGCAGGTGTCCATCATGCTGTCCTTCACTTCTTTGAGAAGGAGGTCCGTATGAAGTCTGAGGCAACAATTCTCCTGGTCAACAGATTCCCTTTCCCTCTGGGAAGAGTCATGTGCTGCCTTCAAAGCAGAGTCAGAAAATCAAACCAGCTCTCTGATATTAGAATATACTGAAGGGGAGGCCTGAGAAGTGGGCCAATTTTATTTGCTCAACTGACAACATGATAGTGGTTACTGTTAAAAGGAGCCATTGGATGATATAAAAAGGTTCTCTACATTCCCTGCCAAATCCGCCTATCAGGCTTCCATGAGTTCATATCAGGTCACTATGAGATTCTTTTCGTCTCATAACACTGAACTCATTAATTTCCATGACTGATCTGAAACAGTAGCATGCACGGAAAAACCCCTAAATTTAGATGTATGACTAATCTGCTTTTGTTTTCCCTTTCCTGGATCCTCTTTCACATACAAAGTGGAATTTCAGCTTTGCTACAAAACATCATTTTGCTTGTTATATTTCCAGAACATTGGCCTTATATCTGGTGTTCTTTGTTCATATTGACACTAATTGATACTAGCAGGGCTGTGACACTGCAGTAAGTTTTCCCACAGTACAGGCAAAAGCGCTGCAGGTTAGGCTGCCAGCCAAGGCAGTTAATGCTTCTCTTTGCATTCTTTTCAGCTCCCCAGAGAAGAGCTAGTTTACAGACACCTGGCACTTAAAGGTCCAGGACATTATTGCCACCGTTGTTGCTCTTAAAATACTTACCTAGAAATGGCGTCACTGCACAATTATATTTCAGAAGCTTAACTTATGAAGGAAAAATGATCTGAAAGTTTTCAGCTACACAATTTGTGATTAAAGCTTTAAGCTAATTTAATTAAAACTATATTAGACCATTAAAAAAAATAATGGCAAATAAATTGCTCGACCTAGGATTGATAAACAAAATAATGAGATGAACAGAGAATATTTTTCTGTATGCAGATATTAACTGCATGCAATATCAGCTGAATGTATGACAGACTTATTTTTCTGCCTTTTGCTGTCCCCACCTGTGCTGCAGTTCCAAGACAAAGGCGAGTGAGAATAAATGGCTTACCTGGACCATACAGCTGTTAACAAACTTGATATGCCCCATTTCACATAACAGCTTGTTTATTAGTCACTGCCCCAGTATCTGTGTATGCAGATTTGTGTGAGTGTCCTCAGAGTAACTCTAGTAGAAAAAGAGTCTCAAAGCCCAAGCATTAAGTCATGTGATGCCTTTTTATTTTTGTTTTCCCATCCCTTAGATCAAAATGTGAGGATGTAAAATTTGACCTACTTCTTTTCTGCCTGACCTAAAACAGCTTTTACATGCACAAAACAGACTATTTTCTCCCAGACAATCAAATTTTGGATAAGTTCCCAAACACAAATAAAGACATTCCCTTGAGTATAATATAAATATTGACATAACAGAATTAATCAGAGGAAAAGGGGATCCATATTCAAAGGTCAGTCTTCTAATAATCCTAAACCACACCAATCCCAGAAAGGATGAAGTGTTTATTAAATAGAGCAAAGAATTGAAAAATCAGTTCCAGATTCTATACCTGATCAGTGGGGAAAGTAATCTTCCTCTTTCCTGGCTTTTCGACCCAAGGTTATCCTGTTTCAGCATCAACATGCAAGAATCAGACCAAGCCAGAAAAGCATACAATAAAAGACATGGAAAGGATCAGAGATAAAACTGAGAACAAAAATAAAAGGAATTTAAAAATCATTCACCTTTTCACCCTAGAAGACTTTTGCTTTCTGCCAACATCTGTGTTTGACTTTTAAACTCCTTGGGAGCCAAGGGTACTTCTCTGCATACATACAGACTGTGCCAGTCAGAGCAGCTTGGTCTTTAATGCTGGGATATAGCTTGCAGTCATCACTTTGTTAAAATTTTCAGGGAGGGGTGGAGGACTGTCAACCCAGTGAGTGGGCTTCAAGCACAGTCATATTAAGACCCTCAGAAAATACGTCCTTAAGCAGCATCTCTTTGAAAGAGTGGGTGTTGGGACAGCCCCCTCCAACACATGCACATGCTCATATATGCACGTGGGCACAGACTCTCTATTCCTCTTTTCTAAAAGTCTGCCAAGTGATTGAAGATCTGTCAGCAGACATAAGGCAAATGCTTTCCTCAGGCAGGCCAGGGAGCTAGCTGTGCAGTTCTGCATTCTACCCAGGGTTGTTCACTGCAAGATATGTGAGCCCAGAGGGAAGGACAGGCACCCCAGGCACCCTTTCTCCATGGCAGAAGCCTAGATCTAGCCAGCCTTGAAGTCTTCACCCTCACAAAATCCTGCACTCCCACTTGACAGTTGGAGACTATCCTCCCTCTGCTTTTGTTCATAACTGAGATTGTCCTGAGAGAAAGGAAATATAGGAAGACCTAGAATACTAATCTGAGCTCATAATGTCACACAGAAAAAACTCATGCATGACCCTGCTAGTCATCCTCACTGCTTGCCTAGTAGCATAGCCTGGCTCAACTTTTGTGCAGATTAGAGCACATTTGACCACATCCTCAGTCTCATGCTATATATAGGCATTGCTCTGATGGGTAGCACTACAACTTACCCATTTATTCAGGCAATTCCAGTGAGAAATAACTGAACTTCATAAGAAAAGATTCCATAAAGGGCTTTAGGAATACCAATGTTGGACTAAAGTGGTGCAGAACCAAGTGGTCTGTTACATAGACATGATCAGTCTGTACAAGTTGCTCTTAGAGACAGATAGCAGTCCCATTCTCTGCTTTGCTTTGTGGTCTAGACCTGGTCAATGTCTCTCAGTTGTGACTAAGTGCTCCCACTCTGAAACTGTCCCTTGAAAAAAGCACTGTGTCCATCTATAAAGGTATACACTTTCTTAAGAGTAATTCCTGCCCAGTTCTTTGAAACTGTCCTCATGCCCACTCTCTAGAAAGGGTATGAGAGGAGGAAACAGTGATGGCTTCCTGCACCTCTAGAAGAAGAGCTCAGTTCCAGGGGAGGGATTAACTTTCTCTATTTGATAGCTGTAAGCAAATTCCACCTTTGAGTGAACGTCATTCTGGGGTGCCTACCTTGACTTCTGCATTCAGTCCAGAGCTTCGGTGCCCTTAACTGTGTCCGGGTCACCTTCTTGACCCAACTCCTAAAATACTAGCAGCCTCAGCATCAAAGGTCAGTGCAATCAGGTCTTTCATTGGCTCTAAACTTGCAGAGAACACTATGAAGCAGTCACTAGGAATAGCAGGAAGAAACAGCAGGGCAGTAATGGAGCTTTACACTAGCTTTAGTTTCACCTGTCTTCATGCTGCTCCATGCATTGCTGACATCCAGAAGCTCCTTAGACGTGAGTGTGAAGATGGAAGCCTGTCAAAGGACAGTGGGGGAGTTCCCCAACCTGCAAGCTAAAACCCCAGGCCATCATGTGTGCTGGTGGTAAGAGGCAACGTGTGTTGGTGAACTGTACCTCTTCTAACTGGAGTTTCCCCTTCAGTAGAGAAATCCACAGCATCACAATGAATGCATTTTTCCAGCTCCTGTGAGCCATCAGACTGATTCCCTTTTTTTGTCTCTTATAGCAAGGATTAATTGCCATCTGAAAATATACCCTCTATTTTATTTGGGGCTTTTGTTTGGTTCTGTTTTTACCTGTCTTTTCCCTATCTCCTTTACTGTCACTACCTCTCCTGCAAAAATATTCTTCCTCCTGATAGTTTGTTACTGATCTATGTACACCATTCCAGTGTTTGGGAAATATTTAGGGTGGTTAGGTAAATCTATCACAGAATTCCCAAGAGGCATGTGTCCGTCAGGTGTGTATGATCCCACCTCCTCTTGGTATCTTGGTGCAGGGTTGTGGCAGTACCATGTGGGGCAGTTGTCCCTCCACCGCTGCCAGGTCTGCTCATCCGTGAAAGACACTGGAGATTCAAGAGTGAGAGGGAGGCTCTACATGCTGCTTACTCAAGGACAAAGCTGATACTGCAAACTAGTGAATTTATCCAGTGTACTCAGAGTAATCATCTACCTGATCCATGTGAAAGTCTGAGGGAGAGCCTTTTTATTTTAGGAAAAGGAGGGATACAGTCAAATCTGGAATTTGGCCCTTTTTTACCATGTATGTTGACAAGCAGATAGAAAGAAGCTCTTCTGTCTTCATGGTCATTGTTATTTTCTGGAAAACTTCTGTAGTATTTGAATTTCCTGCAAAATTTATAACCTTCAGCAATAGACTCAAAAAGAAAGGATTGAATTTACCAACACCTTAGTCCTGTTTGAAGTACAGTGGTCTTTCCCAGACACAGGGAGTCATTGTCTTCATCACTTGTCAAGAAATCTGGTTGGAAGGCCATACACATGGCACACATACATGCACATTAATTAAAAATATCACATTGGAATATTCTATGAAAAATAAAACCATCCTTCAAATTTTTTGGACATACTGGGGTTTTTGGTATGTTTAATACCATTTGAGTATTAAATGACTGAGCTTTGTTCCAAACTAGCTGCTGATGACAGGCCTTGGGGACATCCCATTTTACTGAGCCACCATAAGCAAAAAGAAACTGAGGATTGTTACAAGAAAATGGGATAAACCCTGACAAGTAGGGAATAGAATGAGTTTTACATATTTGTATTTGCCTTAAAGGTATTTTAATTTGCAGGAAGATTACTCCATTGTCAATCCAATGCAGAAAACAGTTATTAGTGGCTAATAACCAGTGGCACAAAGCTTTTTAACTTAAAGATTTTTAAGTACTTGGCATAATGTTTTTCGGACTTTTAAATTTACATCTAAGTAATACATTCTAAAGTAGATCAACATTATTTAGAAGTATTTGTTAGCATTTGTTAAAAAATTTTGCCTTAATAAATAATCCTTTTCTTTTAAATCTGGAATGCATAGTTTCAATGGTTTTTGTGAGATACACTTTTATTTTCCTATTTGGAAATGTTCATTTGAAGATTGAAGCATCAAACAAGAAGATTAATAAAGAAGAAATATAAAACTTTTAATTGACCTGGCACCATGCTCATAGTGCTATTATCAGTTATACTTTAAGAAGAGGTTCTTCAGGGTAAGGGACTAAGCTTCAATTGGGATCCCTTTCCCAGTTGTCTTGTTGCCAAAGCGCTGCAGCAGAGAAAAACAAGAAATGGGAATTTTAAAATCAGTATTATTTTGACCTAGCAATACTTTTTATCCATTTCTGAAATCAAAATTAAAAAAAAAATGTATTTAACAATTTGTTTTCTATTAAGAATGGTGAGTGTATTTGATTACAGTTTCTTCCATCAATACTCAGATTCAAAGCAGCAGAAAAGAAATAAAAAAGATAAATTATGAATCAGGAGAGTAAGTTTTGTTGACACCAATGGATCCACAAAATAAGTTTCCTCTTTGCAGCTGTAAACTCCAAGAAAGAGATAAGTAAATGCATCAATGTACCATTTATCTTGTGGCTGAAATGAAAATTAGGTTTAATAGGAAAAACAAACCAACCATCTTCTGCTTAGGAAGTATAAAACAATCCATTATATCATAATGTTATTTGTTTGAGGATTATGAAGCAGTATAATTCTTTAACAAGATCATGCTGTGAGCTCTTGATGTGGAGAACATTGCTAATTCCATTTTGTCTGCTCTCCCACACAACATAACTTATGACAAAGTATTGTGTTGGGTTTTTTTTCTGGAGAAGTCAGAATTTGGTGTAAGTGACTTTAACCCCTTAAAATAATAAAACACAAAAAATACTGGTGAACCTGTGCCACATTATGATTATAGACTGGTGTCAGTAACACATCATCAGCCACAGTAAACTTGTGTGATCTCATTAATTAGATTTCTGTTCCATCGGGGATTGAGGTCAAAGACAGCAAGAAATTAATCTTTGCTACCAAAATGCAACAGGAAAAAGGAGTCAGTCAACCCAAGTATAGTCATTACATAGCCCACCTCTGGAAAATACTACAAACAGTTTCTAGCACATCTTTGCCCTCCTGTAGTGTCAACAAGAACCATTATCTACCATAGGCTGTGGGCTGTTTCTTGAATATGTTTAATGATAATGCTGCAGGGGAATTCATATAAGCTGTGCTGGCAGGAGGGCACTAAAATGTGCATAGAAGTTCTAATGGCATGCATAATGAGAGCAGCTGTATGTCAACATGCTGTTTCATAACGCTTCTTTAGGTCTGCTCATGCTCCTGTCTGGACTTTTCAGACAGATTTGTTGTGCTACAGTTATTTCCTTGATGCCTGAGGGAGATTTAGGTGTAAATCCCAAAATTGAAGGTAAACATTGTACACACACTGCATGTCTAATATGCAAAACTGATAAGCACATAGCATGTCAGTCCGAAAATGTCATGAAGTCAGGGAAGAAGTTGAGAGCCTGAACTCCCAGAAAACAGTTTAAAGTGGAAGAGTTTCTTATACCCTTGGAAAAGTCAAGCAAATGCAGTAAAGTAATCTATGCTCATGAAGACACACTTGTAGAAACTCCTATTAAAAGGCTGCTGACCATTCCAGAGTCAGGTGGCAAATACCCTTCTGTGCTTCTTTTGACATCAGATTACACATTCTGCAAGTCTTAAAGATAGGTCCTGCTCCAGTACAGCTGCTGACTCAGAGTGCAGGGAGATAGGGTTTCTGTTTACAGAATCAACGTGGGGCTGATGGGGCGACCCAGTGACATATTGGAGTTCATCTGGGGGAGTAGGGCTTGGAGTGACATTGCATGAGCTGCACTGCCAGGCTGCAGATCTTATAAATAGAAGTGCTGTGAAGCAGATGGTTCACTTCCACCACAGACACCATTTTGATAGGCACAACTGAGAAGTAGATCCTGATGATACGCACATATATAATATATACAAGCTCTGTGTGCATGTGAGTGTTAGCTAGCAAGTGTACCTTGAATACAGGCTATGAAACAGCACTTATGCCTTTGTGGCTTCCTGAGGGTTTTTTTTTTTGCCTTTTTTTTTTTTTTAATAAGACAGAACATGCCTTTATGAACAGTTTTATATTTCAGTAATACACATCTTGCAAAATTTCCATTCTTCCACTGCTCACTCACCTACATGTTAGCCACTTGTGAAAATCCCTTTTCTCATCACCTCAGCTTAGAGGAGCAGACCATGAGCTTTGGAACAAGCCTCAAAGGAAATTCAGGGATTTTTGGATGAAAGTGCATAGCCACAAGACTGTTGGGAATAAAGGTGGAAGTGTGGTTGGTAGGAGGTAACTAGGAGGTCCTAAGAATTGTAGGCATCCCTTGTCCTCCATCATACAACCCAATATATACAGCTTCTAGGCAGGAATTTGATCAATCATTAAAAGATGAAAAAGGGCTAAAAGAGACAGAGAATATAATTTTTTTCCTGTTTTTATATTTCAATATTGAATTTCATCATTATTTACATATTTTAACAAAAACCTGTCTGCTCTCTTTAAAAAGTTTTTTTTTTTTTTTTNTTTTTTATGAAATCCAAATTTCTAAACCTAGGCAGCAAAAGACATGTCTAGCCCCTATACCTACAAGGAGATGATCAAATTCCTGCCTGGAAGCTGTATGTTGGGTTTTGTGGGACATTTGCATGACCACTTCACCAGGTCCCAGTCAGTATATCAAGTCAGTTCTTTTGATTATCTTTATCTTATATCAAGTGATCCTAACAGCTTGTATTTTTATTTCCTTGAGGTGCTCTCTCTCTGCTAACATATTTACTTGCACTGTCCCTCCTGAAGCATAATGCTACCTGTAAAGTAAGCAGCATCCTGGAATTTGTGCAGAATAGGTTGCATATGCTCATCTTAAATAATTCCTGTTTGTGAAAACCAAGTTAAAATACACAAGAAGAAGGCAGCTCACCTGTGAGAGTGAGCAAAAAAGGACAGAAAACCGTAGTAACACTAGGTCTGCTGATAAGTGATGAGTTGACATGAGAGTTTATCTCCTTCTCATGGTGAAACCCATTCCCACGTGGCAGTGCCCATTTTTCTGTAAGGAGACACCCCACCTTTGCACCTCAAGCCTATCTGGCCACGTGCAGGGCAGCAGAGCAGCCCTCTGCCACAACCCCCACTGGGGGCTGCACAAGGACACAGGGGCACAGCAGTTGCTTGAGGAGCTCCAGTTCCTTTGAAGCAGTGGTGGGAACAAGCAGGGAGGGCAAACAGGTGCAGATATGCATCTGCTCCAGGAAAGTATGTGGAAACTGCCAGGATAACAGCCACATTCCACAGACACCGTGATGCATTTCGGAAATGCTCTGAGTGTACTCACAGAGACTTGTGCATGTGGACTGGCAGAGTCACTCCAGTGCAGCTTGTCAAGATAACAAGGCTTTGGGAGGCCAACATATAACTTTGGCTCTTGATCTTTAATTACAAACTCTCTCATTTGTACTGTGTTTTTTCAGTAGCTGGATACCTTATGTTCTTTTTCAGTTCAGAACTAAAACTATACCTTGGGGTACTTATCTCAAATTCCATTCATAAACTACTCTAGAGAACTCCCTCATGGCTGTCATTAAACTCCCTTCCCGCACACACAGGCAGCAGGTATAAAATTCAGAGAACCTGAGTTCAGTGCCTGACTTTGCTAACAAGTTGAAATCATTGTATATCACTGTAATATTGTATACATCAGTTTTATGCTTGCTTTTTTTATTTCTCACATTTGTCTTTTGAGAAGGTGTTGATTTTGGTTTGTAGCATTTATACATACATGGAATCAATGCTTTTAGCAAGAAGGTATTTTTTTAAGCAGGAAACATCAAAGTTGGAGGGCACTTCTAGGCTGGGAACTGGATAAAGCCTGTGACAGTACTTCATATAATCTATGGCCTCATGATTTTAAGATGCACAGTATTTTATGGTGCATAAAGGTTGTTGGGAAGTTAATGTAGTCCTGTACCAGGAAAATTTCTCTACCTCTGCATTACACTATTTAGATAAGATGCTAACTGTAGCTTCCCAAGAGCAGCTCAGAACAGGTATCTAACCTTGTAATTTACCCAGGTCATTTATACTACTTGCTTATCTTGACCTAAACAATTTAAAATCAACTTACATATCCTCACAAGTGAGGATATCCCTTTGAACTCCATTGCAGTCGTGCGCCCTGAAGAAGATAAACAGGTGTTTATATCTATACAGAGCTTCTCAAGCTCTGGTCATGTACCATGGTAGGTAACAACATGACTGTTATATATAAATGTATCAGATTTGGGACTGCAGTTTCCTTTTTACAATATGCCTTTCTCTAGTCTTCAATATTTAAATTAAAAACTGCTATTTGTTTCACTTTAAGCTCTCATATAAGTATTTTTTTCATAATTTCAATGGAGCACTCATGGACAAACATCAAGCATTGAAATATATAGATAAACAACTACCCATTAATTTTTTTTTATTTTTTCCATCTATCTTACTTCCGAACAACTCAGCAAGTCCTTTACATTTTTATAAGCCTCATTCTAGCACAGAAGGAAACAAAGCACTATTATAAGAAATTGTGAAAAGGGAAACAGTAATGACACAGGCTTGACCTGGATTTCATAAAAGGAATTAAATTACTCTAATTATTTAAAAGCATATGTTATTCGATTATCTAAATCCATGTAAGGAGCAGAATTTCTGCACTAAGTTTCTTTTGACCACAAAATAGAAATAAAATTCTTATCCCCTAAAATTTAACATCCTAATTTATAACCAGATGCATCAGGCACATGGAGGGATAAACAAGACAAGATGACAGTGTCATAAAATCCTTCTGTATTGTAGGCAAGGACTTCAGTCCAGCATATATTTAAGTTGGTATAAACAATAGGGGCTAGGCCAGCACTTCACAGCCCCAAGGAGACTGCAATTAGCCTGTGGATAACTGCACCCATGTTAGGGCTCCTATGGAGCCTGACAAGTGGTTAGGAGCAGTTTCCAGTCACTTCAGGGCTCCTGTGGCACTTTCACCTTGGCCTCTGCTTCAAGTCTTTCAAAATAAATCAGAGTGGCACCAGGCATAACCATCCGGAAAGCAGAGCTGGGAGCAACATGCCAAGAGGGGATTGACCTTTAAAAATCCTTTGGAAGTAACCTCCTGATCAACATTTGGCAGAGCACTTGGATGCAGAATCTGGACCCTTGTGTCCCTGAAAAAAAAATTCTTACAACCAATTTTATGGAATAAAATTATTAAATGTTATTCTTGGCCTAATTTGCCGAGAGTAGTAGTAATTTATTGTTCCTCTGAGGGATGCTTGTCTTCATATTGCTAAGGTTTTGTTTTCCCTAAAATTGTCAGACAAAATCATAGTTCCTGCAAAGCAAATTGAAAATATGGCTCACTGTTCCCCAGCCTCAGTGTTTACCCAGCTCTGCACACAGGATTGCCTATTCCTGCTATCTGTTCCTCAAGCAAGCTCGCTGCTCCCAGCACAAACACAGAGCAACAGCACAGATCAGCTGGCTGTGCTCGAGCGAGCACTGGCTGGGGCCAAAGGTACCTGCCTCTCTGAATAACATTAACATTGATATTTGCTGGTGCCTCATAGCTCCTGCTCTCTTATTACAGCTTTTTCCAAGCTGGAAACCACTGAAGAAAATACAACCTAGTGTGCGAAAGCCCCATAGTTTAGCAGTGTCACAGAGGTTTTGGAAGAACTGGCCAAGACTTCACATGCAGCTTTCTCCATTTTAACAAAGCCTTGCCTTAAATTTCTTCTTAGCTATACATGTGCATTCAAAATATTTTTGCAATTAGAAGACAAAAAAGCCGCCTAAACTTAAGGAGATAAAAGAGAGGACAGATGTTATTGATGTTTATTTATTCAGGGGTCTGAATAAGAATTCATCACATGTCATAGATATGACTGCTTCGCTATCACAGAGCACCTGATCCAAGAAATTGATTTCATCTTTTGGGAATGAGATGCTGGGAAATTTTGTCTCTTGCACTTTTGAAGCAGTAAAATTAAAGATAATTAAAATTAGCTGTGATGAATTGGCACACAAGAAATAAACAGATATTTTGCCTCTGAACCATGAGTTTTCCTCCTAGAGGCAGCGCCATGTTTTGAATACCAAGCTGGATTATCCAAGTTAATGGGGGAAGGTCTTCCATTTCTACTGAACTCACTGGAAACTATGCAGACATTGTTCCACAAACTGTGAGAATTTCAATAAAAATATGCTGCAGTGACCTATTTTCTCCATGCAGATGCCTCACCACCTCCATGTGATTCCTGTCACAGGGACTGACATATTTTGCTATTATAGAGAGGATCTGCAACCAGATCTCTCTCTAACGTGCTAGGTTGATGCTGCTCCATCCATGGATGTCTCTGATGGTCAGTGGAAGCTGAGCCCAAATGAGAATACTAGACATTTAATTCAGCCAACAAGTGTCACTATGCTTTTCAGCTGCTTGCATCCAGCTTAGATGAAAACAATATTTTAAAAATTATTAATAACTCTGTCCTTTACAGAAAACCCATATGTTTTATTGAATTGAAGATCCTGAAAAAACATGAAAACATGACAATAATAAAATGTGGCTGGAGTGAAATAGTGGAATCCTTACTCTTAAAAAAATGCTTTGGCTTCCTTTATTGCTTGAAGAGTTTGGGACTGCAGCTTGGCTTTTTACCACACAAACCATCTGCCTGGAACTGGCCTAGTGCTGACTTCAAGGGACAAATCCTGACTGACTCATCATTGATGAATCATTGTCTCACTTGGGGATTTCCTCTGACTTGTTCCACTCCAAATCATCATGAAAAGGACATTCTACTCATTCAATAGCATAAATAAGAATCAAGCAAAAAAAAATTAAGCAATAGATAGTTACTATGGCATAGTAAATCTTCTAAGTCCTTGAGTTTCAATATCAGTTTTGCTAAATACAGTGCTTTCTGCTGAGATTTTAGGGTTATTTTGTTTTGGTTTGGTTTTTGTTGTTGTTTGTTTTCTTTTTTCTTTTCTTTTCTTTTCTTTTCTTTTCTTTTCTTTTCTTTTCTTTTCTTTTCTTTTCTTTTCTTTTCTTTTCTTTTCTTTTCTCTTTTCTTTTTTCTTTTCTTTTCTTTTCTTTTTTGTTTTTGAGGAACAAGGGCCTTTAGAGTATTCACTTAGTGTGACAGTTTTACATATCACTTTAATCACTTCAGAAGTTGTCTATTTATATAAGCTACTAATTGTTCTCCCCTCAAGCAGCAGCACTGCTCTCTGAGGTGTGCAGGTAATCGATCCTGCTAAAGACATGAATATTTCCACTAAATGCCAATCTAGAAAAAGCAATTAGATCAACGGTGGTAAAAGTGGGGGTCTGTTGCCAGGCAGAGGAAAGGCAAGAAATGAGGGCATTGATATTAAGAACAATTAGAAATGAGCAATGTAGGCAGTGGGAACTGTAGCAGAGCAAGGCAAGATGAATGTTGTGGCCAATGCTTGGTATCAGGGAAGGAAAGAGAAGTGATTTGCAGACAGAAGAAATGACAGAAAAGTAAACAGCGCTTTGGATGGAGCAGAGAGAGCATAAAAATCTCTCAAAGATCTTATGTATTGCTCAGGTGGGAGGATGAAGTGCTTTCTACTACCTTTATTATTATTACAGACTGCAAATTATCTTGGGAGGGTCTGCAGCTTATGATATTTATATAAAATGTTATACAACATAGTTGCTGATGCTCTGTAATGTAACACAGTATAGTTTGAAAGCATGTTGTGTGTATTAATGAAACAACATACCTTTACCTTCTGTAAGGGCAATTTTCCAGTTCTGGCTCAGTAAAATGTTTAGGCAGCCCTAGAAGATCCTCCTTTGGGCACAGCTCTCCCAGCCCACATTTCTCTGCATTATTTTCTGTTGCAGAATAAAATATCCACTGAGAATTTGAATTGTTTTTCCTTTGCATGTGACTATTAAACAATAAGGTTATATCATATAATATTGTCAGTTAAAAAAATTTTAATTCTGGTTCTGTAACTTTTGGCAGCTGGCAACAAGTATGAGTCCTTATACCTCTGTTTATGCTGAACACACTGTGCCTCAGCATGGTTCTAAGGTGGTGAATAGGACTGTGTGCACTGTGAGGTATTACCTCACAGAAATACCAAATGTTGAGATTCGTATTTACGTAATTGCTGCGTATTACATAACAGTGTAATATCTAGTAGTTGGCTTTTGGTTTTGTTGTTAATTCTTTTTCTTAAGGGAAGTGTCAAATTTGTTCCTGTTTGCTTAGCTGATTTAGAATAGGAGGTCAGTTCATGCTGAACTTCCAAGCAACACAAAGCTAAAGAGGTTTTAAACAACCAAAGGCCAAGGGTTAACAAACATAACTGGTTCCAGGCAAGCCTGTGGGCTGGCAGGAGTCAATGTGTTACCTAATGGGCAAATAATCCCAAGCAGGGATGCCCAGTGGATTAAAACTGCTTGCAAAAATGTTACATTATAAAACTAAATAGGAAAATAGTTAGTAAACTGCATTTTGCTATGATAAATGTAGTACTTGTTCATAAAATAACCAATAATATTATAGAATTTGTGCAACCAGGGGTATCAGAGAAGTTTATTGTCATATAGTTCTAGCATAAAAGTTTACATTTTAGTCTCTTACTTTTTACTATGCCAAATACAAAGAAACTCTTATTCTGATTTTACATAAAATTAAAAATGTAAAGTTTTGCCTCTTCTTTACAATCTTAACTTTATTTTTTCTTATTAGTAAGGAGCAGAAATAAATATGTAGCCAATAAACAATCAATTTCCCAAGTTATCCCTATATTCCAATGGCCAAATGATAAACCTGATATTGACATTGTGTAAAAATCACATGTGTATCCATTGAAACTCTTTTAAAGCTTCCTTCATTTTATCAAGGATGTGCAAGAAGCCTTTAAGCAAAATAACAGAAAATGAAACAATAGGTAATGTCAGCTCTTTTGCTGCTGAAAATTGTTTTATAATAGTGATTCATTATATTTAAAGTGATTCATAATATGTCAGGTACTGGCAATATATGTGGCATAACCTTTATTTCTAGATTGTCCAGAAGAGATTGTAGGTTGATTACCTATGAGTAGCAATAATCAATTTTAAATGTTTAAAGATATTATAGCTTTCTATTTTAGCGATAACACCCACTGCATGTTTTGCTACAAAGTCTGGAGCTTAATGAGAGTCTCTGGCTGCCCTCTGTGAAGTTAGGATGGTCACCTCCTTAACCTATCTGTCAACTTCCCTCTTAGCTCTCTCTACACCCAGGTGCTCCAATGAAAGAAATAGTCACTGTTGAAGAATATTGTGTCCAGATAGAAAGGGCAATGACTTGTGTCTGTAAAGCAGCAGAAAAACGTTTTCATATATAACTCATTTCTGGCTACCTGTAAGAAAATTTTGATGTTCAGGAAAAACTCTCTTCCAATCAACCACCAGATTTAATAACAGAAGCAAGTAGCATTGGAGAGTAACGCCACAGAGGATATTTAGGGACTCCTCTGATTACTGCTGTATTCAGGCTCAGTTCCAAGTCCATTACAGTTGATATGTGTAACTTACAGCAATTAAATTAACCCTTGACTGATAAAAATTAATATATAATGAAACCAAATAGAAACCGGGGGATTAATTTTTAAACCTATTTCAGAATAATTCTCTTTTTTTCTCTTATTTCTATATGAAACTTAGTAACATTGCAAGTTTTTAGGGAATTTTTCTATTTTCCAATATTCAGATCCAATGAGTGTAGACAGGCAACCTTCAAATCAGGCAAGATTTGGCCTTTTTAATGTGGACTCTGTATTTATGCTACAGAAACTGGTTTTCAGTTAGCATAGATTCAAATTTATTAGTAGGAAAAAGTCACATGAGGTTTGTCTAACTTACTTTCAAACAACAGAAACAGACCTTCCTAAATTATATTGAATCCATTCCAAGGTTTTGACCAGTTGCTGATCCAGTGATGAACAATTTGCAGCCAGGCCACAGCACCCCCAGGTGTGAACTGGAACCTCTGGGAAACACATTGTTTCATCCTTGATTTAGACAAAATCTTCTGCAGCTGAAAGAGACACCTTCAGCTGTTCAGGTCAGAATGGATGCAATCCTTTTAACCCTACTTACCCTGGATAAGATATTTGATCTAGTTTCCAGTCAGCAAACACAAGATTACATTCTCAGCTGGTGTCACCCAAATTCAGTGGAGCTGTGTCAGTTTATACCAGGTGGGGAATTAGCCTGGGCTTTTGTTTTCTCTTAAATCAAAGTTAGACCAAAGACAAACCAAAGCCTCATCACATGGAGTTTGTTGATAATCTGTGCAGGTGTTGTCTGTAGTAACCTCTATATTGTCTAAATATGAGACAAAGCAAAATGCCTGTGTTTATTAACTCTACTTTTCAGCACTGTAGCTGCTCAGATACAGGGTTAGCCAGCCTGTCTATAGGCAAAACAATGTGTATCTTACAATAAAGCTCACACAGAGAATAAAAGGGAAGTGAACATCATGTGATCATCTTATGAAGTAGATGAACTTTAAAAAACTTAGGAAAAAGAAATAATGCTTATCTTCAATAGAAATCAAAAAAAAATCCATTTTCAAAAAAAGTATTAAATAGGAGTTATTCTATAAATATAATAATTTGTTAATATAACACAGTATAAATGTCTTTTTAAAACCTTAAAGAAAAAAAAATTCCTTGAAGAGGGAGGACATTTCATTGCAACCAACATATTTCTCAGTAAAAGCCAGAATCAAATATACAAAGTCCCTCTGGAAATCACTGCAACCATTTATGAAACCTCCCTGCTCTGCAGACTCACTATCTGGTTGATACCAGCAAAAGATTACTGTCAATCCATCTCATCCTCATTAAGGTAGGCCAGCTGAGCATTACAGAAAAGCAGCAACCAGGAGCATAGTGTCATTTTTTGGAGAAAACTCATTTAGTAACTGAAAGTAGAAATCAAAAATGATTGAAAATTTGTGTCAGCACACTTTGGAGGATAATCATATTTTAAGAACCTCTCAATCTATTTTCACTTTTCAGAATTAATGCTATTTTCTATTTTTCATTTTATTACTTTAACTCTTTTACACAGCCACATGCAGGCTTGTGTTTGATGCATACATGCAAGTGTATTAGGATCTGTAAAAAGCTTTGGAAACTGTTGAGAAGAGAACGTAGCATCATATTCTCTGTCATGAGAACCTGAACTGGCATTTGCCAGTATCATTAGGGAGCTGTGAAAACAAAAGTAACTTCAGAACAAGAATGAGAGCACGTGATCTTAAAGTCCTGCACTCGGGTTAATTGAATTCCAGCAGGAAGAAGCTCATGTGTCACTTTTAGTCACTTTAGTCTTTTTAACAGTAGAAAGAGCCAGCCCCCAAATAAATCACAACTCAGTAGTTTTAAATGAACTACAGACAGAAGACAAAAGCTTTGCCTTGTGAAATTCCTCATAATATCTGACTGTTGTTTCACTAGTACACTATTAGGTCTCTGTTGAAATGTTTAAGAGACTCATACATGGGTCTTGTTTTTCCTAAGGGATTCAAGGTGTCTCATGATTCAAGGTCCCTTG
The DNA here is from genome assembly GCA_013400575.1 of Peucedramus taeniatus. Taxonomy (NCBI): domain Eukaryota; kingdom Metazoa; phylum Chordata; class Aves; order Passeriformes; family Fringillidae; genus Peucedramus; species Peucedramus taeniatus. Next base: position 63,380 of record WBNO01030645.1, read on the forward strand.
CCTTATTAGATGAACACCAGCATTACTCTCTCCTTGCAGGAATAGTCCTCTAGGGCATCACAGGTTCTGCATTAAGTGCTTTGAAATCCTCATGCTAAATTTCTCTTTCCCACAATTCCTTTTTGGATAAGTTAGACAAGTTACCATAATAAAATAAACCAAGTCTCTTTCTTCTAAATTCTTGTTATGGCCCAAACACTGCAGAGCAAGGTTGGATACCACTAGCTCTGCTGCCAGATCTCAAGAAAACCCATGATCTTTGCTGCAGCAGAAAACTTCGCTGAGGTCTTTCTTATAAAAGTTGGGGATTTAAATAATCATACAATATTTTGGGTTGGAAGGTACCTTTAAAGATCATCCAACTCTCCTTGGGCAAAGATGACTGCCCTGCAGGCTGCTCCACCTACCCTGGGGTCACAGAAAGTGTGGCTGAAGTGCTGGCAAGGATTTAGTTCAAAAGCCAGTGGGACACTTACAATCCAATCACTATGTCTCACAGGTGACTGTCACTAGCCAGAGCTGATGTATGGTGTTAAATGAAAGGAAGATTTTGTAGTGGGAATTTGAGGAAGTGGGGGCCCTGCAGATCTCTCTGCTTCCCAGAGATATGGTTTAAGGATCTCACACAGCCCCCAAATCCACAGCTTTTCTTGCACACTAGATGTGGTGTGTGTTTCATCCATCATGGGATTTCTGCAGTTATACCAAATTAAGAATGGCTGACATACCTTCTGGATTTAACATGAGCCAATTTTTTCTCCCCAGCAAGGCAACTGAACCCTCTCACACATTATTAATAATAATGTGTAATAAAATTAATACTAAAAAATGTGTAAATATGTGTAAAATGTATAAAATGTGTAAAATGTGTAATAAATTAATACTGCAAATGTTGTGGCAATAAATATTGCCACAACATTTGCAGTATTTCCTAGGAATTCCCTGCAGGTCAGAAATAGCACAGCAATGCTAGTCACTTATCAAAGGAAAAGTGGCAAGGTTGGAAAGCTGACCTCTATAATAGAGAACAGCAGATTGTGATCTGCAAGCAGAGTGTCATGTGTCACCAGCACTCAGCACATAGGTGTGCAGCCCCTGAAGCACAAGCCCAAAGAGAGGGAGCTAAAAAGAGAGCCTGAGGACAGCTATGGCAGCTGTTTGCACCCCCCTGCACTGCTGGCAGTCACAGATGGAACCAAGTGGTCACATGCACTGGACTGTGGAAAGAATGTGTGATGCCTGGGACAGAGAAGTGTCACTTCGTGTGACTTCCCCACAGACAGTGTTTGACAGCAGTTAACAGAGCTGTCTCCCCAGCTGACCCCTGAGCACAAAGGTGTTCTCAATAAAAGCCTTCTCACAGTGTATCTTTTGGATGTCTAAGGCAGTTATTTGAAGCTAAACAGCAGATCTGCAGGCCGTATTGGACTCTGGTATGGGCACCTCCAAGCTACCACTAAGTGGATCATTAATTCAGTGAAAGAAAAATTTCAGTCTTGAAATGCATCACAGTAATGGAAAGATCTTGCACCCAAATGCATCAGTCTGGGCAGACTACCATGGTCATAAGACCAAGGAAAATAAGACCAGAAAGAACCTCAGGAGGTTACCCAGCCCATCTCTCTACCCAAAGGCAGGACAAGCTCTATCTGAATAGTTATTCTATTCTTCCTAGTCTGTCCCTGATGATGTCCCATGCCTTTCTGAGTAGCGTCCTCCACCAGTGAACTGCTCCTAATATGCTAAACATTGCTTCAGCTAAGGCTATTATTTCTCGACCTAGATGTGTCAGACTAGGCAATATTTATTTTTTAATTTATCTCTTAATTTTCTACATGTTTTTAGTATATTTGAAGATGACTACCTCCCACCATTTTTTTTCATAGAGTAAGCATCACCAAGTGCTTCAACTTTTCTTTCCGTGCCAGAGACCTTTAGTCAGTGACCTGATCATTGCTGTCCCTTTCCTCTAGACTCTATTCCATTGTTCTCACACTCTTTCTCGTTTCAGATAGAATTTGGTGTAGACATGCCCTTCAGGGTTCTCTTAGAAAACATTTCATGAATATAGTTTTCTCTAAAAGCAGAGAATAAGCAGATAAGCAGAAGACAAGTGATGAGCACTTGTCACAATGTCACAATTTTCCGTGGAGTGTATATAACATTTACAGTGCCCTGCCACTGTGGCATCTATAGTTTTGTCAACTAAAACAATTTAAGTGACCTATGTAGGAGTGATAGCTGCCACAAGGGACATAGCTAAGATTAGCCACCTGAGCACTTAGATTCCCAGAAATGAGTCACAGTAAATAGCCCACAGTATCACATCCATCATCCTCCTAGACCACCAGATTCAAAACTCAACTGGCCATGACCATCCAGTCTCTGTTAAGTACCTGTCAAGTCTTCACTACATCTATTCAGGGGTGCTGAACAGTTACACATCCATGCAAACTTGTGGTGAAGACTTATTTGATTTTTTTGAAAAAAGAATTTGCTTCAGACATGTTCATTGCAATACTGAGGCTACCTTGTGAAACTACCTTCCTACTGGAAATGATCATTTTCCCACACATTTGTGGAAGAGGAACAGTTAAGCAACAATGATTCTTTGTTCTAAAAACACCTCACACAATATTGAATTTGAAGTAGTTCTATGTGCTTTATAAGCCTGACCTGTCCAAGTAACATAATTCAAACATGGACTACTCGCAGTAAATCCCCAATTCAAAGAAACAGCAAAAAGATTTTACAAAGTAGAAAAAAAAAAAAAAAATGGAAGGTGCTTTTTTTTACTTTTTTTACCAATGTACATATCCAGGACATATCAGTTCCATACTGCTCTGAGAAGGCACACAGCTTGGACTGAGCCCCAGAGCCTTGGGGCTGGAGCAAGCCTCAGGAAAACACCCACTTCTGTGTCAGAGCCACACTCGTGCATGTGAGGATCACTTTGGCTTTACTGAATGAAAGATAAACCTTCCTGGGCGTGGATGAGGATGCAATGTTTATCTACAAATGAATTTACTTGATTAGAGGTATTAATTAGATCACTGGATCATACCTGTATTGCATGTCAAGGTCAAATGCTTAGATTTCCCTGGAGCCATGGATATAATTTATGTAACAGCAATACCACAATGTAGACTTATGAAACACTTTATGTTATTTTAACAATGTAGCCCTAATCACATGTATAACATTAGGGTCTAAGAATAATACTTGTCCTTAGACAAAATTCTTCTGATTCCTTTCTTATCTCAGCTTGTCTCCTCTCTGCTAGAAGCATACCCAAACACTTTGTGCCACATTTTTATTTATGTTATAATTAAAACCTCTTCATAATTTCTTATGGGGAGTGTTCTCCAGTTCAATATGTACTTGGATGACTGCTCCCAGAATTAATTGTTGTACATTGTTACACAATTATCTAAATATTCATGTTTATAATCTCCCTTCTGATACTTGCTTCATTTCTAATTGCTAGTATATCTTCATCATATGACCAGTTCCTGACAAATCATTTGCATCAACATCATTTTAACAATGTTCTTGTTTTACAGAAAAATAAACATATAGTTATAGGTTAAAGTCTTTTTAACTTTTTTTTTTTTTTTTTTTTTAAGAAGGAGTTTCTTTTCCTGATTTCGTTTTGGAGTTGTTTTAGAACAATTAAGCATCAGTGAAATCTGATTGCAGTGAAAGATATAACTATCTATATTTAATTTTTTAAAAACTTTTTAATGACTTATAATAATGTCATAATCAACACTACTATCAGAGAAGTGGGCTTATGAAAAAAAAAAATAATTCTCACTGGAAAAACAGCAAGTAGAGGTATGTGACACCTTGGCAATTACAAGGAGGGCTGGAGAGACAGCAGCCTCCATCAAATGTTGTCCAGAGGGGAACACATGAGTCCAGGCAAGCTCTATGTCTCCTCCTCAGTCCACATTGACTTTGCCCCTAAAACAAGCTGTGAGAAGTGATCTTCCACCTAGAGACTCTCTCCAAGTGATCTGCCAGCTTTTGTGTATGATACACACGGTTCTGAGATCACTCTAAATATTGAAACTCTTGAATCCCCATTGTTTTCCCAATAATTCCTACTTTGTAACTTTTTTCTTGCTGAAGGCTCAGCGACCAAACATTTCACTGATGTTTTCAGGGTCTTTAATGTTGCCTCCAAGAGCAGCAATAGCTAATTGAGAGTCCATCACTGTGAATGAACACTGAAGGTTATTTTTTTCTCAGTGCATAACTTTCCATTTATTGACATTGATTTCATCTGTCATTTCATTGCTCAGTATCATGACACTGATCTATCACTCCTCTCATCCAGCTTATGCTTTTACTATCCTGATTAATTCTGTCTCATTACACATAAAATTACCTTTCAGCTCACCACCTTTCCACAACGTTTTTGTATCCAAATCCCTAGACTGCTGAGAGCTCCTTGCTGTGAAAAATTATAGTTCTCCCTACCCTTTGATGCCTATCTTTCCACCTAGTAATTTGGAAGAGTGTTTACCACTCTACGCTTGACAATTTCATTTCACTAATGTTGTTTTATCTTTTAAAAAATTTAGGTTAGTAAGTTTGAATCAACATTATCCAAACATTCCTTGGCTTCTTCAGATAACTGCCATAGTTCTGCAAAGTATGGCTTTTTTCTACAAAAGTTGATCTGATTCTAGTTCAATATATTTAATTTACCCTTTTGTCTACTAATTATTTGTAATTATAATTTCTACTGATTTTTCTGATAATCACATCTGACCTATTGACCTGCTAGAGCAAGGAAGAGCCCTTTTTGATGGTTGATTGCCCATTTTCCACTCATTATTTTGGTGTCAAATTGCAAGATATCAGTTCCATGAACCCTTTCCAGTTCACCATGGTACAGTGCTCATATTTTTACCTATAGAGGAAATCTGCAGGATAGGCAGTTCCTTAATCCTCCCTATAATGGCCATAAAGCAAGAAGAAGGAAAAAAAAATAGTGTATAGTGTATAGGCTTGTGTTAGTCTCTCTTCACCAGTCTTATTCACTAAGGAACCCTTTCTTTAGAAAGACTTCTTTGCTTCTAAATTGTTTCAAATGCTTCCTTGCCCTTCCACTTTTTTTTCCTTTTTTTTTTTTTTGTGGGGTTTTTTTGGGTGGCTTTTTTTTTTTGTTTGGTTGGTTTTTTTGTTGTTGGTTTTTTTTTTTGTGGTTTTTTTTTTTTCCTTGTGTTTTTTTTTTTTTTTTTCTTTTTTATGTGTGGGAAAAACTTTATTCCATTTCTGAGGGAAGGCTTTTTCTGTTATTCATATAATCCCCTGTCCTCTGCTGCTCAATCAATAGTTTAGGGAAGAAAAATAGAAGAACACTGTCCTTTTTGGAGTTTTTGATGAGTAGTGCATATTTTCCAAGCTCCTAAGGTGGTGTAAAACCATGTGTATCGTAGCCTTTTAGCAAGAGTATTCCTCTTAACTACTTTTCTCAGTTTAACACAATGTTATTCTTTAGTGGTACATATTACACGAGTAGGATGAGAATTTTTTGCTATGTTTGTTGATTACTGTTATTGTATTTTTTTCACACTTACAAGGATATGAAATTCAAATATTCTGTGTCCACTGTTGCATGGTGGCTCTTGGGTAACTCTTATATTTCAGATATTGTGCATTAAATTCTGAGATATAAATCTAGAAATAATCCTTATTTTGTTTTTTTTTTTCTTACTTAGAGCTGCAATGTACAGATAGTTACTATGATGCTTATTGTGAATAAAGTTTATCAAATCTTCATCTGAGTTTTATTTTAATAACCTAGACCTCTTAATTGTGCCCTGCTTTGGATGCCAGTATTCTTTATTGTGTCTTGGTTTCTCTGTTCTCTAGTCCTCTGTCTGTCAAGTGGGAAGAATAGCACATATTTGTGCTGGATTGAAATTAGGAAGACAAATATTCTATAACTTATGAATTATAACTGTGAGATGCAATGATAACAAGATTCATAGAAGCACTCAAGATAAAGAGATAAAAAGACAACACCCTTCAGAAACATCTGGTTTCTGCATATAGTGCTACTGCAAATATTGTGCCACAATTAGCATTAATGTTTATAGTTTTTACTTTTACCATTTTGCCAATGTAACACCCAAGTTGTGATAGGCTTTATAAATACATTTTGTAAATATTTATCATTACCAGGGAAAATATGTAGCAAGACAGGGAAGAAAGGCAAAAATATCTGAGATATATTTCAGATTTTGTTTTTTTTTCCCATATTGTAAAAGTGAGATATACCCATATTTATACTTCTATATAGACATTTTTAATTGGTTGAATTTGTAGCCATATTGACAAAATTTTGTCTTAAGAAGCAATGTGAAGATGATGGAAGCTGAAGGCCACATCAGGAGAGGAGTCCTAGGTGCAGTAATTTGCTTGGGCGACAGTGCAAACAGAAAACAGAAAAATTAACCAAGAGAGAACTGGATATGGAGCCACTGGTGCAGCAACAGGGATAGGAACGATCGAGCTGAAGAAAAGAATGGTCACACAGGAAAGGGATGAACTCTGTGGAGACCTCAAGGCAAGGCACTGATTAGATGCACCAGTGAAGCATAAGCCACTGAAAGAAATAAAAGGGAGTTGAGTCAAATGGATGAGCCAGACAATGATCTTTTCAGTGAGGTGAACTGGGGTAAAGCAGAGAGATCTCAGCCTGGCCTCGCCAGTGAGCAAACCCAAAGAGCCCCCAATGGCAGGGCAGTGGCTGGTTGGAAAAGGCAGGGAGATGCATTTATAGTGTATCAACTGTGCAGCTCAGTGTCTGCAGAACCACCCAAAACTCAGATGACCAACATAACTACAAAGTAAGCAGTGATATACTGCAGGTGATTTGAGAAACTGTAAAACATCACTGTGTCATGTAAAATCCATTACTCTGTGTCTTGATGCGTCGTGAGCAATGATGTAACCCGATGTTTTGACGTATTTGATTTAGGAGGCTGACTTAAAACACTATACTCTAGTTATAAAAGATTGTAACTTAACAGTCAAAAAGACATGTTGTAAAATACTTGTATATATCAAAAAGAATATCCAAAGGCAGTTTTCAGGCAGCTCATAATTTCAATATCCTATTTCACAGCACTGGAGAGAGTTTCATAATGTATGGATTAAGTTCCTATATCTACATATTCTTTAACAATATACCATAAAGGTACTGCTAAATCACATTTTTCTCAGTCATTATGATTAAAAACATATATTTTATAGGCAGTAGGAAACCATCATATAAGAAAAGCATGTTTTTGAATAATTCTTGGTACTATTTAGAAGTCTGAAAATAGTACACTTATTTTTGCAATAAAAATCAGGTACTGTGTAAAGGTTTTTGGGTTCTTTAATAATTCACGGAAATTTACTTTAGATTTAGTTATAAGAAGTTTCAAATAAATTCTTGTTATATGTTTTCTCGATCTTACCTTCTGAAGAAGCATGACAGAGGCATTCATCTCACCTCATTTTACACAGCTACAATGTCAACAAGTTCACCTAATCTATTTGTATAACTTTCTATTATTTTCAGTTAGACATATGGGCATTTCCAGAATGCATCTTATCCCAATGAAGAGATGCAAAATGAGTCAGATGAGTCACAGCACAAATGTCTAATTCTGTGAACAGTTGCCAGAGGAACTCTTGGGCAGCAATTCAGGCGCAGAATTCTAATGTGTAAGAACTAAAGGGAGATGAAACCTATTTGGGAGGTCTAGTGACACCAGCAGCCAGAAAAAAAGGGAGACATAATAAATAGTAAGAGACTTTAGAAATCAGGATGGATGGGTTCCCCATGACAAGAGTTACAGGAAGGAACAAATCTAGGAAATAAAGTTTGTATTTAAGTTCCTGAGATGAGGAGTGTAACAAAAGCAGAAAATGGTCAATGAAATTTCATGTCAAGCAGCAGCGAAAGAAATGAGGAGCTTAGCAAAATGCTCAAAGAAAAATGTGAAATGAAAAAAAAATGGGATAAAATGGACAAGTATGGTTTTGCTGAAAACAGGGAGACTAGGCATATGTTCTATCTTACTCCTTTCAAGGGAAATGATTTATGCTCTTCTGTAAGGTCTGTTGGAAAGAAGAAAGCAAAGATGCTGGAGCTCCTCTGCCCCATCAGCAGCGCTCAGTGAAACAGCTGAACTCCCAGGCATGGGGCAGAGTAGCAACTCTGATATGATGCAACTTCCCTCTCAGTAACACTGCTGCCTCTAACCTGCAACCCATAGTCACTTTAATAACAGCCTCAGATCTCTGATTTGCCCTAAAACTCCTTATAGTCAAAGGGAGTGTTTTTTCCCTTTGGCTTTCTCTGTGGTCAGCTACATTATTTCTATAATAACAGTCTTTATCAAGATCTGGATTTTGATCCAAATTTTTTTGTCACAGTTGTGCACTTCTTTCCTTATGTGGGCTTATTTCATATCCTTAATATTAATTAAATGCAGAGGAGTGGGTTTTTTTCACATTAATTTCTTTTCTCAGATTTGTTCCTTTCTTTTTTCTCCAGTAATTGCAGTAGGATTAACTGCATTGTTAGAGTTCTGAATACAAATAAGAGGGTTTTTCCCTTTCTTTTCCCTGACTACATTTCTATTACTGCAATCACAAGTATTGTTAACAACATTAAAGCCCACAGCAGATGTGAACCAGGCTATAGTGAGAGAATATTTTGATTCCACAAAAAGGTTCAGTGCTGAAACATAATGTTCTTGCTCCCCAGCTATTACAGGGCAAACTAGCATGCACTTTTGAAAGTTAATATCTAATTTTCTAGATGTCTGCTGCCAATCTGTTTTCATTCTACTTCAATATAGAAGGCAATGAGAAGGGATTTTGCAAAGATTACTACTGGGCTCATTATTATTGCACAAGTAATTCTGGAAAACAAAATACCAAAACTCAGCTGATGATGACATAGTTATACAGCAAACTTGGCTGCCCAGAACTCAGAGCTTGGAATGAGCCCCTAGAGGGGACCTCAGTCTCACACCCTTACAATGTAAATAAGCCCAACTTATCTTTTATGCTATGGCTTTACTTGTATTGCAAAATGGGATTTATGTAGGAACTGAAGGGTTATGCAGTCTTTAACCTCTCTTTTTACCCTATGTTGGGAAGATAAACTAGGCCAGGAGTTACCACTGAAAGCTGCTGCCATCTCACAGCTGCAGAACCCCTCCAAAATATGTTGCCTGAAAGCAGGTAGAAATCCTGCCAGGCCTAGACTAGGTCTCTATCAGGTATGAGACCATGGGCAATTTAATGTCCTGGTGCCTCCAGCCTGGGCACTGCTGCCCACAGGCCCCAGACACTCACAGGTGTCTTGTGTGGCATCTCTCAACTCTCCTAGGTTGCTCCCTCAGCTATCCTGCAGGCAGGGAATAAAGCAAAGTAGAATGACTTCTGTAGCACTGCAGAAATTGCCAATATATTCGTACTTTCAAAGTGACCAGAGGACACAAATGAAGCTGCTGGTTCCAGGATCCCCTCTCACCTGGAAGACTTCCTGCAAAAAAATGGAGGTTGGCTTTGCCCCTACTTTTGCTAGAGGTGATTTTCTAAATATGACCTGGAACCATATTTGAATTTCAAGCTGACAAAGTCTTTGAAGTTTTATAACATACACAGTATATTGTTTCAATTATATTCCAGCTCTTATCCAGCCTCAGTTGCTTGATTGCAATAATATCCACCTGAAATGTACATTGACATTTCAAGGATAGGCCAGGGGAATCATGAATAACCAGGAGTTAATAAAGAGTAGAGAAAATTAAAGGAAAAAAATCAAAAAGTGTTAGAAATTCATACAAAAATCTATAAAGTTGCATTAAAAATTGCATGAAAATTGAGCCAAGTTTAAACCAGAAAAAACGATCTGTAATATGTTCTCTACCACAAGTGGGTACAAGCTTTGCATGTTCAGTAACCCTGAATTGCTGTTTCCTTTTCTAATTAAGGAAAAGAGTTTTCTAGGGATCTCCTCAGAACATTACAAGATGCTCTGAGAAGATGCCAAATCATAGTGGAAATATGTTTGCTTTCAGTGTGAGTACAAGCACTTGAGAACCCAGTTGTTTAGAGGAACAGAGATATCAGATGCTGGCACAAATGCTTTCTATATTCCATCAAATAATTAGGCAACCCTAGATGTTTTAGTCTAGGTCAATTCTTTCAAACACTCAAGCTAACAAATTTGATAATGTCTAGAGCCTCTATGAAGAAATATTTACAGGACCACAAACAACACAGTTGCCATATTTTCAGGAGGTACCTTCCCCACTTTCAAGTGGAGCTGAGCCAGCAGAATGTGTGCACACTCATCAGTGCACTGAAAATCAGAGCAGTGCTGATGGATCTCTTCCTTGTTTTGACAGCGTGCTTTAAGCAGAGGCTTAGTTATCTTACTTGTGACATAGGTCATAAGATAATCTTTCCCCTCATGTAGGATAAGAGATCTTGTTTAAGCATAAGAGGTCATGAAGGACAAAAAAATATTTGGTAGGTGGCAATGGCAGAGTTGGAACCGAATTTGATTTTCAGTTCAGTAAAACTTCTTTAACTGAAGTAAAGACCATCTTTCTAATTCTATACTTACCTACTTCCAACATATTTCCTGCCCTTATCCAAAGGCCTTTCCTTTCAAAGAAAAGAGTTTGTATATGAACTAATAATTATAAGATAAAAATAATTCTGGGGAAAAAGTATGTTGTGCTTGTCACCAAACAAGCACTACAGAGTGACTCCCAGACAAGAGATGTGACTGACATTCAGGTGCTCAGGTTCACTGAAAATGCCATGCATGAAAGGGAGAGCTGAAACAGCCTCTCACTGCTACCTGTGCAAAAGAGAAAAAGTTCATGTAAATTATGTGCTTTACTTCTGTCTATAATAATTATAAGTGAGAGCAGAATACAGCACAAGGTGAGCCCGTCCCCAGAAGAAGATGCTTCAGAAGGCCCATGAGCTCTTTATCTTCCTCACATATGCTCACATTTTAATGCCACAAGATGTACATTAAATTAAGGATTCCTGTCTATGCAATTATAGCATTTTTAAGAGTTTTTTCAGCAGTTGTTGAAAATAAGTATCAGCTACTATGGTCAATTAAATTTCATCACTCAAAATGACAGAAGGAGCTTTCTCCATTTGCACAAGAAGTAGGGAAGAAGATATTATCTGAACTTGGAAATTATTCTTGCTAAAGGAAAACTGGAAGAGCCATTGTCTCTTGCCAAATAATATTATTATTTTTTAAAGAAATATTAATTGATTTTATATACTAGAAGGATGAAGAGTTACCAAAACTGTTAGCTGCTTCACAGGGCTGTGTTCATATTAGAAAATATATTTAGGTTTTCAAGAATAAGAACTTTCATCACCTGTTTGTACCATTCCCAGTACAACTGAGGTCTAGTACCTGTCAATGGGCCCTGTAGTCTACTGTAAGACTGATTATTTTACCAGTGTAATGACAGAAAATCTAGTACAGCTATCATGTTTCCCAACTTTTCATCGTCATAGCAGAACAGGAACTTCAATGAAACCAACTAGATCCTCCCTAAACCACAGGTTTTCTAAACATTATATATTGTTTAAAATTATTTGGTTGATCAACAAAACAAAACAAAGTCACCATATGTTTTTTCATATTCAATAGCTCTCCAGATGGGTTGATTAAAAATGTACTGTAATTACATGATGTACAAAAATCAACATTATTTACATTAATTGCATGAAACCATGACTAATACAGCAGAAGGTGTCAGAGATGCTTTCTGGCAGCAACTACTAATTTGTGATCCAGAATGACACGTGTAATATCTCTCCAGCCTTGTGTAACAGTTCCACGTGTCACATCACCTTTTGGAAAATACCTAAGGCACACACAAAGAGATATGGCATGCACAGTTTGAGTCACAGGCAAGGTGAGATCCTGGACAAAAAGCTACTCTAAAAATAAAAGTGAGGTATAGGATCTCAGTACCTGCTCAACCCCAGAGTGAGAAAAAGAAGAAAAAGGAGGCATAGAAGGCCTCTGCTAACTGGTGGCCCATAAGTCAGAATTGGCAAAGCAGTAGAGACTGCACAAGTAAAGTGACAAGTGCCCCAAACCCAGGGTGATAGTGGGAGTCCTGAGCTTCATGAACTGCTCTGGGGAAAAGTCTCTACAGAGATGTGTAAAACATTAACACATTTATCTCTATAACTCTAAAATTTTTCTAAAACTTTGCTCTTCACAGGCCGAAACCATATCCTTCAGTTGATAAGGAGGGACAGGGCTGCCTAATGTTGCTATACTTGTGCCCTCACATGGCTCCTGCAGGACACTGGGATATGCCAGTCTGAGCTCAGATCACTCGTCACCCTCCTGACCTTAAATCTCAGAGCAATTCCAACTCCTACATCAGGTACCTATGACACATCATCCGAATATAGCTCTTTGTTCCCACTCTTAGCACACCTTCACATTTACATGCTCTCAGTTCATATCCGCAGCGCTCTGTCACCGCCTGCCCCTGACAGAGAGTACAGGAAGAAGCATTCTCTATTGTACTGTTTACATCTTAATCTTACAGTTTATACTTTTTTACATTTGTTGTACTCTGGGCATAAAGATCAAGCCCAGAATACTTAATTTTTTACAAGAGAGGGCCTTTTGTGTTTTCCGTATAATTTCAGGCTAATAGCTATTCTGCAAAATTTACCGATTTAGTCTCCCTGTGCTATCTTAGGATTTGCATACATAAGTCTTATCTCTTTTAATGGTGCTGGAAAGGATGTGCATAAATCCCCACATAGCGAGAAGAAATAATGTGACTCATAAGGCTTATTTATTTCACACTGGAAAACATGTTATAGCTATTGCAATAATCTCTATAGCTCTGATTCAGTATATGAAAGAAACAGGGACTCCATACATTGCTGTGTAACTTCATTTAATGATTACTGTAAAATCAAAAAAAACTTTGCTATAAAAAAAAGTGACTTCAAGCACTTCTTCTACATTATAATATATACTTTGACTGCTAATTAATAATCCATTTTTTCTACGTATATATAACATTATTTTCATTATATTATCTTTCATACAGTCTAGATCTGTGCCTGCCATTTAAAGTTAATAAAATTAGACTCCTACAATTATTCTTCATAGAATCCAGTGATAGTATTAATACTTAATACCTTCAAATTGTTCTTCCAGACAACGTAATTTCTTCCAGTAAAATGTACAACATGTTCTCACTGAACATTTCAATAACTACTTCCCTTAGTGCTCTTTGGATTATCTTTACTACAGCATCTGTGTATTTGTGAAATATTTAGAGTATTGCTTTAAATTCTTCATATTTGGGGTTGATATATGGATTTTTCACCTTTTATTGAGTTGCAAAGTCTTATGTATGCATTGAACCATAGGTATGTAGTACTCATTTGAATTTCTACTATAATCTGCCCATTTCTTTTCTATGTGAGCAGATAAAAAATGTGGGTCAAGGGTAACTCTTAGCCAAATGGCAGTGAACAGTGAAAGCTGAACCTATCTGATCTGGTAGATGTCTGTAATCACATGAGCTGAAATTGCTGTGGATCAGATGTCATTCTATTTGAATATTTGGAGAATCAGCAAAGTGAACTTGCTGCTAGCTGATAAAGATTTGTTAGCTACAGTGGTTAATTTTTAACCTAGGGAGGAGGTCTAAAGGTATAGCGAGTTATTAAAAACATGGCTTTTTTGAAGTAAAATGCTTTTCTGGTTTTCAGTATCTGATGACAGCAAATCAATACCTTAGGGTGTGTTCATATATTCATGGATTCAACAAATACACATTCTTGAACTTTAGTCTGCAGGCTAACTTCATTAGGAAGCATGGTTAATAGGGCTTAGAAAAACAGTGCAGACTGAAAACATTTTCTTTTCTGAAAAACAAAGGGGTGTTACCCCTTGCCCTTAATGAAGATAGTTGTTCAAATATTTAAGTTTCTGAATGGACTCTGAGAGCTTAAGCAGTAGATGCCTCAATCCCAAGTGTGCCCCCATCCATGTTACACCATCCCAAACAAAGACTTTTGCAGGCATTCAGAAGCAGAGGAAATTTTCAAGTTAGACTTTAGCAGAGATGTGAGCTCCAAAGCAGGAAAAGGAGCAGAGGATCTTTGAGAAGCAAAGCAAAAGAGACAAAGAAGTAATCAGAAAACACACAGAGGATCTCTGTGAGGGAGAGAGAAGCATCTGAACTCACTGCTAACAGAGACAAAGGCATCTCTCCGAGCTCCACCCTCAACCTTGCCCAGTGCTGGAGGGCATGTGGCCACACTGCAGTGTCCACCAGGCACTGCAGCCCTGTTAGGGTGTCCCACTTGCCACTCTTCCTCAGCTCTGTGTCAGCTCATCAGCAAGGTGGGACATCTGACCAGCAGGCTTCCCCGAATTTTTGTAACTGGGGCTTATATCAGGGAAATGGATCCTGAGAATCAGGGATCCTGCAAGCTGTGGGGATGCCAAGGGACATCCATACTCTCACCCCAGCATCTAGACACAGGATGACAGGCACCACTAGACATTTGGTTCAGTTTCAAAGTCCCAGCAATACTAGAAGGTTTTCCATGATAGGCAGGACTTAGGGAATTTACCAAAATTTTCACAGGGCAGGGGTGCTGGTCCCACCAAGTAGCACATTTTGGAGCAAATTCAAGTGCTGTATGGTACATGTGAAGGGAAACTGTGGAAAGCAGGAAGGAAGGACTTCAGATCAAGGCAGACAAGAGTTGTCCTGCGGATTTTCATCTAGGACATAGAGTGAAGGCATTTCTGTAGTAAGGCAGGATTTAATAAGACCGGATTTATTCTGTATGATCTGATTTGCATAGGTGGTGGAATCTTGCTACTCTTTTTGGCTTAAATATTTAGATCATGGATAATGTATTATGTGGCGTGACAAGCTGTGGATTGAAAACACAGAATTTGTAACAACCATTTTCCAGAACACTCCTTTGATGCAAATGCTTATTTTGATACACCTACACAAAAAGAGTCATCTCCATAGAAACCTCATGAACCTTATGTCTTAAATAACTACTTTAAAGGACTTATCTTGAGAGTTATTGAGGACACTCAGCTCTCCCTGTCTCCTAAAATAGCAATAACTCTGGAAACTGCAGTGCAATTTTCCACTGTGTATTAACAAAAGTGTAGACGTTCAACTCAGTTTAATGTAAAGAGTTCAATATTTTAATAAAATTAAAAATAAATCTCTTTACATGTTCAGATCTTCTTTACCTTATTTTGTATATTTTTTCATCTCAGTGCATTCAAATAATGCACATGCAAACTCAGGTGATTTTCCACTGAATTAATAATTAGATATTGGTCTCAGATAGTCAATATTTTCTCTGTAGTCAGAGGACAGAATAGGGTACCTGCAGACAAATATTGTGCCCAGTTGAAATTCCCTCTTGTCACAGACTCGGTTCAGCATCCTCATCCAGGATGTACTGACATGAGAAGTGACGGGAAATTGTAGGATGAAGTTTCCTTTTTTAGAGAGTGCAAAGAACTGTCACGACTAGGCTTTTATTTCTCCAAAAGCCACTTTGTGCTTTGGCCAGTAGCTTTATGACATCTTATATTACTCATACTATGACACCAAATACTATTAGCTCAGAACCTCTTGATGAAATGCCGTGCCTTTCACAGTAAGCTAAAAAAGAAAACCATCCTTCTGATTGCCATTTGTAACTCTGTTAACAGGTATCCTCAGTTAATACTGATATCAGGTGATTATCCCCAAGCTCCTCAACTACTCTGAAAGTTTAATCTTTCAAAGTGGAGATTTTCCTTAGTCTGGAAGCAGAGTGAATCATACTAAAGTCAAATCTTACACTGCAAAGTGCCCGAACAGGAGGAGGGCTGAACAGAGAGGGTAGCATTAGCAGCAGTGGACAAGAGGTGCAGAGAAAAAATAACCTGGGCTGTATTTACTGCAATGGCTTCTCCCTGGTTCCTGGAGGCCTAGAGAGGTTCTAGAGCATCATGCCTTAAATAACCTGTACAGTAACCTCTTAAAGGAGCCTTGAGTGATCAGATCAGATCATAATGCTTCGGATCATATTGCTTTGAGACTGGATTCAGTATCTCTGTGAGGTGATGCTCTGTGCCATAAGGATTTACTGGCAAAAGTCAGCTTTTGTTTTAGTATTACAGCTGTGCTCTATATCCACAGCAATGTGTAAACATACCTGAAGATTTGCAAAACGTTCATGGCCCAAATGGTGGTATCAGAGGATCACTGAATACATCTTTTTGGGAAAGACTTCTGGAGGCCATCTTTTCCCAGTCCTGCTCAAAGCAAAGTTAATTTCAAAGCTTTAAACAGGTTTCTCAGAGTTATGTCAAGTTATGTTCTTTTTAAAAGAAATTCCAAGAATGAGACAGCCTCTTCAGACAAGATGCTCCAGTGCCTGATAACTCTTATTGTGAAGTTTCAGTTTCAAAGTAAATAAAAGTATAAAAATGAAGAAGAATAAGCTTTTTCGCTGGCCATTTCCATGAAACAAAAGCAAAACAAACCTTTTGTTTCAAGTTTTATTTTCTGTTCCTGAAAACCTACACAGCATAAACCTGAAGCAGCTAAAAGCAATGTAATACTCTTTATCAAGGCAAAATGAACAAGATTTGTAAATAGGTATAGAAATTAAGACTGTCTCAGATTTACTTATCAGTAAAGATTTCCCTCCAACTCCATCCTAGAGTCATTACTCAGGAATATTTCCCCAGTGACAGTGTCACTAGTCAACAAGGATCAACCTCCCTTGAAGAAAAACTGTGCAGTTGTGCCATGAAACCATGAATTCAGAAAAGAAAGGAATAAAATAGATATCTACTTGGGATTAGAGGGCACTGGATAAACAAGTGTTGTTGATAAGTATGAAGAAGCTTATCACTGTAACATCCAAGCAACTTTGGAACATATGATCATTTAATGCAGCCTTTATTTTAAATGATGTAATAAAATGTACATTCAATTAGGGAGAAATTTTTTAAATTAACTTGTGATTAGATTGCCTGGGACCTTTTCAAGGATCTCATTGACAGGTTCATTGCAAGAAAGTATTAAGCACTGGGAATTTGGAATTGCCCATCCCTTCCTATTTATTGAGAGCTATACATCCAAAACCACTATTCACTTTATTTACAGAGAATTTAGTTTGTATGCATAAGAATACCCATCAATTTGCAAAAAAACTACTCTTACTGAGCAGTAATCTCCTCTATGAGGAGCTTCAGGCATCTTTTCCCACAAACAGCCACTCTTTTAACCCAGAGGATAGCAGCCTTCCACAATCCTCCACAAATCCAGTCAATAGGTAATGTAATGTATAACAAGAGACTAAGGTGTAAAGGGAAAAGGCTGGCTCTGCTTCAGAAGTTTGATGCATTTTCTGCAGTCTGCTGTTGCAGAAGGGCATGTACACATTTAATTTTACCTTCCAATTCCACTAAGGTTATGTTAAAATTAATATAAGTTTTAACTACTAAGGCCAAAAAGGGTGTGTTTTCCTTAATTTCCTTTCCCTAGCCACGTCAATGTTTTACATAACATTCTACCTGCTGGCTGTCTCTTCTTTTGCTAGAAGATAAACTGTGAAGTGTAGGCACCATGTCTTTCTCATATTTTTGTTTTCAGTCTAACAGAGCAGGAGCCAGGGGCCTCTGGTTTCTGCACAAAATGGTACTGATAAACATTTGTTTGGATACCAAGAAATGTGACAGCAGTAAACACATTTTTAAATATTTTGCCCTGCAGTTAGAATATATGTTTGTTCATCTCAGCAGAGCATGTTAGCTGAGGTTCAGTGACTCACTAAACTGTGGTCATGTGGGCTTTTTGTGAGCTTACAGTGCGGACAGAGGTTGCTCGTGTCTGCCTGCAGTGCATGCATGGATGTACCCTGAGTCCCTTGTGGATCTCACTCTAAATTCTAGAGCTGCACAGATAATGGATCTTTGTCAGCATGGTTGCTGAGTCAGAAACTCTGTCTGTGTGTATGTTGTGGAGGGGGAAAGCCAGCAATGTGCAAGCAATGTTGTTTTGTTCTGCTTTAGTGCAAAACGCTTCATTTGAAGGGAACCCTCAAGGTCAAATGGCTTTCTTTCAGAGAGTTTTGAGGAGCTCTCCTACTTTTGCAGGGCTGCAAGCTCTGACCAAATAGTACCAGCAAAAGTGTCCATAAGTGTACATTGCAAACAAGACCAGCTACTGTCATTGCAAGAAGGATCTGGGTGGCTGAGCTTCGCATCGGGCTAGAGAAGGTGTGGTGCTGCTGTTACCACAGGGGAAGCTCTTCTGCTCCACCAGCTGCATCCCACCAGTGCTGCATATTGCTACAGTGTCAATGCAACACTTTGGGATATCCCTCCTGTTCTCAGTGTAGAGGAGACCAAGAGCAGATTTACCTCAAGACGTTTAGGGTTTTCCACCATGTGATCCAATGAGCCAAACTTCAAAGTAGAAGAGCCACTGTACAGCCCATCTTTTCCTCCTCATACATTGCTTTTGCTCTGCCCTATATATCTCTAAATGCATCTACTTCTAAGTAAGCATAACTCCAGAATGCCAGATTTCTCAAAGCCACTCAAAGAGAATTTGTTCTGACTTATGTTATCAGGACAGATTTAATGTCAAAACTACTAATCAGGGCCCATTCTTTCTTTATCAGCTGGTTTTCTGATATGACTGTCACAAGAGATGGGCACAAAAGCCGCAGCTTGGTGCCAGCCTCATGGAAAGGAGGTCTGGCAAATTAAGCCTAATGTTCATATTGCATTCCTAGTACACCATTCAGACACATCTGTCACAACTTATATGCCCATTATCTCTGCTGGGAGCTTCGTTTCGGTGTACCCATGATACAAATTTGTTTTTAACTCATACAATAAATCTCAGTCTTAAATAAATATCAGATTGTTATTGTATGAGCCAAAAACCGTGTGCAGCTTGCTGAAATCAGTTTGTGGTTCAGGACAGCTACTTGACACTCTCCTTGGCATCGCTGACCTCTTTCCCTTTTTTATTGCTGACATCTACATATAAAAGTAGTAAAAAAGTGTTCCTGACATTTCCAAACTACTGTTCATAACAGATTGCATCACACTTCCTACAGACAGTGTCAATTGTTTGGCCAGCCTGAGGCAGTCTCTGCCCAAGGCACTGAGGGTGCTGGAAAGCCAATGAACTCAGCACCCAGCATGATTTGGCCTTGCTACAACAAGGTGACCTGGTGAATGAGCAACCTGGCTGCCAGTGCAGCCCTTTGGAAACAGGTGGCAGCGTGATCATGTCATTTCCTTTCCACGAGCAGCCTGGCAGGTGCCCTCTATGCTAAACCAAGAACTTTGGTCTCTGGCCAGAAAAGGTCTGTGAGTCCCTACTATAAAGATCAAATGCAGTCACCACAGCAAAAGTAAAAAAAAAAAAAAAAGCCAAAAAAGCACCTCTGCCCTTCTTCCCCCTCCAAACATACTAAAGACATGTCTCAAAGTAAATGGGCAGCTGTGTGTTAAAGGTCAAATTCCAGATGTTGCAACTCAGTTTTGTTGCAATCCTGCAATAGCAGCAAACAAACTCTCAGTGGGGAGAGAGGAAATAACTAAGAAACTGCCATATAGAATAATTTGTTCCTTCAAAACTGAATGGAACAAAAGGTGTTATTACACAAAACATATCAGAAACGGCAACAAACTGGGAAGATTTCTTTACAACCCTACATATAACTTGAATATTTTTGAATAGCACAGTTAAGACCTCTTACGATAGCATTTAAATGAAATAGGAATTCTACCTCTGCATGATCAAATAGACACAATTCCATGATGTAGTTTTTGAGTTAATAAGATTCCCCAAAAGTTTATACACTCAGCTTTCATGGGCTTATCTTCAATAGTTTTCCCAAAATTACTAGGAAAATTTTCTTCTCAGATTAACTTTTTTCAGCTAATATTTTTCAGCAATTTCAAATCCAAGAAAATAGAGAAAAATGCAAAAATGTCTGCTTATCTTTAAAAATTGTTTAAACCTCCTTACTGAAAGGTCATACCTCTGAGCAGAGTCCTAAGTATAGTGTGATCATATTTGCAAGGACATACTTTCTCATACCCAATAAACTGACAAACCAAATCTAATCTGTATAGTGTAAATATAAAATCTCAATTCAACAGAGCCTTGAAAGCTAAGAGCAGAATTCTCTGAAGATTTTGATTATAAAGACCACTCTCTGTTCTCTCAAATGCCCCATGTTTCT
This sequence comes from Peucedramus taeniatus, assembly GCA_013400575.1. Lineage (NCBI taxonomy): Eukaryota > Metazoa > Chordata > Aves > Passeriformes > Fringillidae > Peucedramus > Peucedramus taeniatus. Next base: position 83,738 of record WBNO01030645.1, read on the forward strand.
ATTTGTCAGCAAATGAGTGGGGCAAAGACCTTATGAAATTATGGTGATTGCTTAATGAAATACAGAGCACCATTCACACTTGCCAAGGGATTGCATGAGTGAGCTTCATTCTGGCATGTAGTTGTATCCTAATGTCTACTTTCTGAATAAGACATTTTTAATAATTTTTTTATTGTTAAGATGGTTTAGATAAAGTGTTTGTGCTGAGCCTGAGTAAGGATCTATCAGAAGTGAGAGGGCTATATTTGCATTGCTCTATGCTGCAACATGAGAAGATACTCCAGGTAGTGCCACACAAGCTGGGTCTCAAATTGGAAGCCATGTAGCTGTAGCAGCACAAAAACTCTGCTGTCTGTAAAATTATGCTGGTGCAGTTTTTCTGAGATTCACTCGTGTCAAGTCTCTACATGGTGCTACCCAGACATAGCTAGACACTGTCGAAAACAGCATCAAAACGGAAGTATGACACTTGTATTAACAGACAAGGATAAGTATCAGTGCAAATCACATCTATACCTTCCTTGGTCTATCAAATGTAAGAAAGCCTTCTTATGTATTCAGGAAAGATCATTATTTCTTAGGTCAAACCATGTAAAGTTTGAAATTGGCCTTTGGGAGAAATAGGACTGAACCTTTTGAGGTTATATAAAATAAAAGTCTAGAATTTAATCTTTTTCAGAATGCTGAGTGCCTCCTACCATCAGTGAGAGTCCAGATTGCAGATACAAATCTGAAAATAATGTAGAAATTCAAAGACTTCCCAAAAGGTACCCAAGAAAGCTGAATAACTTTCTTTAATGAGCTAGATTATACGGTCCAAACCACATGACTACTGTCCTCTCAGTAGATGAATGGCTGAATGAATGAATGAATGAATGAGTGAGTGAATGAGTAAATCATTACAAGGTCTATTACAAGCAGAGTTAGTGTTATAACGAAGCCTGGAAACAGTCTGAGATTTCTTATGTACCTGATTATGTTTAAAGTGAAAAAGCAGCACTACCAAGAGTTTTTTACAGGAAGGTTTTCTTGAAAAAACCTTCTTCAAGAATGCTTACTTTTATATATATATAAGATTATTTAACAAAAAGAGATTACTGTGTGTTTTTATCAGCAGTGAAATAAAGTTTGTAAATAAATGGGAGGAAAAAACCAAAATTTTCATCCTTAAAATAAATTTGAAATTATTTCATCAAAATTAAAGTTTTGACAGCTAAGATATTTGAGTATGTCAGCTTTGTGATTAAAAGTCTCTGTTAAAGTGAAGCAGGCAATCCAGACTTTATTCTTGCTTTGCCATACCATAATTGTGTAACTCAGCTTTTCTGGATGGGTTTCTCCAGCTTTGTCCTATCTGTGCCCTTGCCATGGGTAATACATTGCTCAAGTCTCTAATAGCAATTATGGTCTTTGAGACATTACTCCACTCTTGAAATTAACTGAAAATGGTCAATACATTCATTAGTGTTGCAATCTCATAAACAGAATTTCTTAAGCTAAAAATTCACCACCCAGAACAACTATTGAGACTGAAAGAGGCTAAAGATACATACAGACTCAAACACTCCTGATCTTTACAAAGGCATGAGGGAAAGAGCCCCAATCCTCAGCCTCTGCTTTTGACACTCAGAAGGTGGAGGTCTTTGTGTTCCAGCATGGAGAAAGTCTACATTTCCCATGACAAACTCTCACTGACTTCAGGAACAGTCCATATTACAGTGCTTATGCAGGTACCTGCTTTGAATTCTAGAATAAGAACCCACAACACACAAGAAGAAGGCATTTTTAATGTTGTTTGTTTCTTTTTCCCAATAGCTCTAAAATTTCCAGAAGGCAGAGTGAGTGTTATGTTGAGGGAACTCAATGGTGTGAAGAGTTTCCGGATTTAGGATCAATCTCTGCACAATGGCTGAAACATTTCATTTATGTGGAAGTATTATGCAGAGAAATATGCACATTTATGCTTATAAAATATTCCTCAGAATCACCTAGATTGTGAGAGCCTAATCATTACAAAGATCATATTATTTTTATGGCACCAGATATCTCAAACAAAAGACTTGGAAATTTGCAATAAATTTGCCAGTTACATTGCCTGAATGAAATAAAAGCTAATAGCATTTTCTATAAATATCATAATTTGAAGTAACCTCAGAGAAAATATTACTCCTGGAGAGCAGTTAGTTGCTTTGAATAAGAGAAATTGTAATAAGTAGCAACAATTCTATATGCTAGTTGTGGAAATGTTCAGTTCACTATGCAACTATGGCTACTTGAATGAAATGCTGCAGTAATTAGTAACTGTATGCTTCTGGACCGTAATCAAGATAATTTTGAAAAGAGACCTCTTAAAATTCTCCTTAAAATCCTTAAATTTTAAGATATAGGGTTATTTTTTCTATGAGTGTTATCATTGCTAGTTCTCATCTGCTTTGCGTTCATGAAATGAAAAAAATACAAAAGTAATCCCTTTTTTTTTTTTTTTTTGTTCTGAAAACAAGGAAATCTTACAGTTCTAGAAAAGGTCAAGAGCCTCTTAAGTCTTCAACACCTAACACATCAAGTGACACTCCCCTGATTAAATCAAGTCACAGGATGTGTGCCCTACGGGTATTGGTTAAACTGTTCTGGAGCTAAGTGGATTAGACTGGCATCCTGCATTTTACTTGAAAGTGTACTATGCCAGAAAGGTCAACAATATTTCAAGGAAGTTGTTAATTGAAATCAACCAAATGAGACAACTCTCTTCCTGGAGGAAAACTTTGTCCAGCCTAGTTCTGCCTTCAGGATAATACACATCAGAACTGGCATTTAGGCATTTTGACCAGAATTTAGCTCTTGATCAGTTTGCACAGCAAAAGCAATGATTCATGCAGTTTAGCAATTCTCCCCAGATCTTCAGAAATCTGCAGCATTTTTTCTGTATTTCTTCATTACTCTTATTTAGGAAAAAAAAAAATCAGGATGACCAGTGATTGTAAGATTTTACTTATTGTGAGTTTGTAAATTTGCAAATATGGCGACTTCTATCATGAGTATCAAGCACATCCTCTGGGATGTTCATGTCTAGGAAAATGGAGAAATAACTTAGTTTGACTTCTGGTTACTTCAGATTTTTGGGAAGAGGCAACACTTTCTACTAGAAGTGGGTATAATGGTGGATATAATGGATAAAAATATATTCAACTTTGTGTACACATTTTTTTATCTATAAGAAAAAAAAAAAGGATTTTGTCAGTGTCCAGATCTTAACTGTGATTCTCTGTTCTCTAAGACTTCACCTTGTAAATGTTGCTGCTTCAGAGGGAAACTGTAATTTAAAACCATGGTAATACACTTCTTTTTTTTAATTTCTTTTTTTTCTTTTTTTTTGTGTTTTTTTTTTCAAGCATATTTTCTATATAATAGCAACATTTGAGGTGTTTTTACCAAATGAACCATAAGTGGCATTTCTACATCATGATTGATTTGGTGTGTGTTAGGCAGCTAATTTGGGATGAGTTTAACAGGACTCTGAAACTGCAGACCTACTGCTATTAAAGGGAGTTCAGGTGTACAGTTTAAATGTAGCCCTCAGCTTTGTGAGTATGGCATTAATTCACGTCTAAGATGTCAGATGAAACAGTAATGAAATCTTAATTTCAACTTGCCAGAATGAAGTCAAAAACGCTATTCCTAGACCCTTTTGTTGCAAAATAATAATTTGATTCACACCTGGCTAGATATCTGAAAAATTAAGAGCAGCATATCAGTAAACACTGGGCTTGGAACAATGTTATTTCCACTTACCTTGGAGCACTCTGGCACTGGGACTATCATCGCTAGACTTGTGGGTCTCCCGTGGTGTCTGCTAAAGTCCTGAAAAAAGTTCCGGTTAAATCAGCTGTATGTACTTGTTTACCATGAAGAGATCATTTTTTTGCCTAGCATTCTGTTAAAAGACCTTGCAGACTCATGGACTGCTCTAAAGACATCTAAACATAAGAGTCAAAATGAGAATAATGCCCGGTGATGGACTAGCTATCATTGTCTGTAATGGTTATTTTGAACTCTAATTGAAGACAACAGTGTGAAATGTTAACAGGACAGTATGAATATCTATGCCAGAATTAGTAATAAACAAATTCAGGAACAAGTTTATTTTCTTCACCTCTTTTAAACAAGTCTTTCAAAGCAGCAGTTGTCAGTATAAGACAGGCAAATATGTGTATAATGCAATGAACATGGGGTTTCCATATGGAGTTCTCTAACTCCTCTCCAAAACTAGGATAAATGTACACATAAATATACCAACAAGTGAAAGTGTTAATGAATCTCAGTTACCTTAAATTTAAATTTTCCTTCTACATGCCAAATGCTACAAATGGCCATCTTACAGAAATGTACTAACTCAAGCCGGTGGATTTTAGTTGTCACCTACCTACAATTCTTGAATAAACTGCTGCAAGAACAACTCCTACAATCAGTTAGAACTTCCTGCTTAATAAAGTCTAGAAAATATTTTTTTTCAGCTCAGTGACAAAAAGATTTATTTCACCAGAATTCCAAGAGTCATGTTGTCCTCTTTCTGCACCATTTTACTTTTCATGACCATGAAGTGGTGGAACTGTTTAGCTCAATAACTATGGCTGACGAGTTACACCACATTGTTCATTAAAAAACTCTGTTCTTAGTAAATTAGACACTAGAGTGAACATAACCCTGTGAATGCAATACAAACACAGTTACTGTAGCTTATTGACAATTAATTTCTTCCCTTCTGCCAAACGTGGTGTCCAGCAACAGCATCATAGAGTTGCTATGCCACACTGCTGAACAGATCCAGGGCATATTTTTTTCTTTTTTTTCTTTCTTTCTTTTTTTTTTTTTCTATTTTTGTTTGTTTCAAGCCTTATATGCCTCAAGATTCAATCAAAGCTTAGAACTGTTCTCATTTCTTCATCAAGAATGCTGCACTTAGCTAGATAACAACAGAAATAGATGAGAGTGAATTTCTACTAAAACGAAATATTGCTTTTCCAACTTTTATTTTAAGTAGAGGAATCTAAGCCCTTAGTATTTCCATGGAATCTGAATGCGTGTCACAGAGTTCATCTCTTTTTCATTGCATGAGTTGAAAGTGAATTCTGGGAGAGAAAAGTTTATTAGAGACTGCTGCCAGACTTTCAAAAATGACCTATCCCCTAAATGAGAGTACTTCGCTCTTAGGCAGAAGATCATCCTGGTACATGAGTTACCTAAATGGAATAGCAGTGCACACAAGGGTCATTATAAGCAATAACTTACTTAAGTAAGTTATTAATATTACTTAAGTAAGTTATTCTCCACCTGAATATGAGGAAGAACTTCCTTCCTGTTCGAGTGACTGCACACTGGAACAGATTGCCCATAGAGGTTGTGGAGTCTCCCTAACTGGAGATATTCAAGAACTGTCTGGACACAATCTTGTGCCATGTGCTTTGGGATGACCCTGCTTGAGTAGGGAGGTTGGACAAGATGACCCACTAAGGTGGTCCCTTCCAACCTTACCCGTTCTGTGACTCTGATTCTGTGATGCTGTGGTTCTGTGGAGTGTACTGTCAGACATGTCTGTCAGCCTTACAGAAAGGCAGGCTGCCATTCACTGTAGCTATGTGCCAAATGATTTTAGACTTCTATAAATTTAGTCCCATATAAGTAATAAGAGCCAATGTTAATTGCTCATACCATCATTTAGTGGTGTCATGCCTCTGTTCTCTTCCCTGCCTCAGCAGGAGCAGGCAGCCCATCCCACAGGTAATCTGCCTGCTTGCCACCTGACATGCAGTGTTACTGCACTTAACAGTTTTGCAGGGTTCAAAGATCTGTCTTTACCTTCATATTACCATGACCTTTGCCAATGACTATTTATTTTCTACAAGTATTTGACAGAAAGGGGAAGGCGTCAGTACACCTGTGCTTTAGTTCCACTTCCCTAAATACTACAGCTTAAATTATGTTTGTTTATATGTTCCATACCTCCAAGTGTGGCTTCCTTCAGAAGGACAATTTAATGACAAGGATGCTGCAGTTTTAAATAGTAACAATCTTCCTATATCCAAGGTCTGACTAATGTGGGGGAGCTATTAAACAATTATATTAAATGTTAGACTTGAGCGCCCTTTCTACCATATATATGGGTGAGGATTCTTCACCACTGACATTTGTTGGGACAGCAGATTTTGCCTCTGAAAAGAAATGGAAAAAAAAAAGCCACTGTTGCTAGAGAAATGGTTTCAATGGCTTTCAAATTTTATTTTCAGGAAGCACCCAGAATAGTTTGGACAAGATGAGTCAGAAAGACAAAAGTAGTCTAAGACATCTCTATTGCCGATTCAGCTGGGAGCACCCAAACACCAAAGATATTCCCAGATTATTGTATTACTGTTTCTGCAGTTTCTGTGTGTCTGGAGACATGATCAGTGACTTCTCTCTGGTAAACACTTCAGCACTCTTCCCTAGAAAGCTGTGTTAAGGCTGCAGTGATCTGTGCAACACATGAAATGAGAGAGCAGTAGATTAACTGTGGTGCACAAAACCCAGGCAGAGCAACTCACATACACATGGAACTGGGCTTAAAGTCAGCTGTGGTCTAATGCATGCACACAGTCCAAGAGCTCCTAAGAACCTCTTTATGTAAGTGTGACAGCAGTGTGACTCTATTTTAAGCCATGTAGTTTATTTAGATAGTTATGGACATTAGTACAATGCATTTGTAAACATATGTACACACATAATGTATATAAGTAGTACTTATTACTATTACAGTATTACTTATTACTTATTACAGAGGAAATCCTGTGCAAATTGACTGGTCATTGTGAAACTGGGCCCTGCCCTGAGAAGTGCACAGGACAGACCCACACTCAGGACAATGCCCCTGCAACAGCTGAGAGAAGGGAACAGTTCCCCTCCCTTCTGTGGCAAAGAGTATCCAGATTTCAGGTCTATCTCGGGGTGCTTGCCTCTCAACAGGACACCTTGTCACTATGTGGGCATGAAACAGACCCAGCTGCACTGGCACCCTCTCAATTGTATCTATCTTCACGTGATGCCCTCTGAGCCACCACGCAGAAACTCTCCTGGTCTGAACTGCTTCCAGGCATTCTGCCACTTGCTTCTGCAGGCCTGACCCCAGTGATCCTTGCTCCAAATCACATGTTGGTCACTGCAATCATCTGAGTTGAAAAAAAAAGCCAGAGTACAAACTGGAATGAATTCAAGCCTCATGTGACTATGTCCTGTTCATTGTATGCTTCATTGACTTTAGCACAGACACACTGTACTTGCCACAGATATTTTGTAAATACCATCAGCAGCATAATTTAAGTCTGTTCAGATGAGGGTGGAAGATTTTTTCTTACGTGGATGGTACTTTTAATGGTCTGAGTTTTGGAAGCTAAAAAGCTTAACGCATACTTTCCTGAGAACACTGAGACCCTTTAAAAACAATACATGCAAGAAATGAAGGCTACACAGTGACAAAAAATCAGAACTGTATGTTTTATTACTGTAAACATCATTTTAACATGCAATTAGCTATAAATTAATAGCTAGAAGTAAATACTCCCACTTTCTTATAGAAAGGATACTTTAAATCATTGAGAAGAAATACACCAATTCTTGGTATGTGCTCCTCATGATGGCTTCTTTCCTCATAATTTTTTTCTAAAAATCCATCTGAATAAATATAGGCCTTTCATTCCCTTACCTACATTGGAAAATACAAAGAGTTAGGAAGCAAAAATAGTTTTATTGCATTACAAACAAACAAAGAACAGTAAAATATGGTCACTCCTGGCAATGTAAACAGTATCAGCAAAGTACTGGTACATTGATCCAAAGTCCTTTCTGGTTTACGCTGCTGTTAATGTAGTTATTCCGGGTTTACACTAGTGTACCAAGGAGCAAAATTTGTTCCATTCAAAGATCAGTTTTATCTTTGGATCAGCTGCTGTCCTTTCTGAATATCAGGCACTGTTTTCCACAGGTTGGCATTTGAATGTTTAATAATTTCTGTGTCGCATGAGAGAGAAATGAATAAATCTGTCAGCTCACTGCTCAGTCAGGACAACTCATCAGTCACCCTGATTAGGCACATTGACTGCACCAGCACTAAGAATATAAGAAGGAGGATGGGGCTCATCCAGCCATCATTAGCCATCGGAAAATCAAGCATCTACTCTGATAAGTGTCTGCAACACAGCCAGAAGTGAGGGACAGGGATCTTGAGCAGGGGACGTTGTTATATCTCTCCTAAAATCTTAGGAAGGAATTTCCCTTTGGATTAATATAATTTTTTAAAATAAATTTTCTTCACTGAGAATAATCTGAGTTTGTGACAAGGTCTCCTTTTTAAATGGTTGTGCTTAGAAGACCCAAGACACCTGCAAATGTTACTGCCTGAGTGCTTAAGGATATCATCCTTAAAGACTAGCCTTCAAATTCTGTGCCACTGTAAGCAAATGGACTGGATCACTAAAATTAACTAAAAAGGGGAAAATGGAAATGGAAAATTACCAGGACACAAACAATACCTTGGGGTATAAATTAGTTGCTTGTAAATATAACACTTATTTACTCACATAGACAAAGTGAACTGATTGCCTAATCTGTGGTCAGGAAGACATTCTTCCCCAGCTCCCCAAACATATTGTATGAGATCTAAATATTTTTGTTGTCTTTCTTGGGCACACTGAGTCAGGCTCATTTGCTCCATGAAGAGGGCATGTCCCTATGACCAATATTGGGTGACTCTGGCAAAAGTGCAGACTTCTGGGCATTTCTTCTACCACATCTCTTAATGTTTATGATTAAAGCTTAGCTTGAAGGTGATGAAACAAATAGAAAATAGAAAAAAAAAGGCTACTTTTTATAAATATGTTTTACAAGCTATCCTTAAACTGGCACTTTGCTTCCACAAAGAGCAGAATTAAAGGCATGAGGAAGTTTCCTTGGTTCATAAATTTAATTGAGCCATAGTTATGCCAATTTTTCTAATTGGGAATGATGAGATGTTGGCAAGCCCTTTAAACACTGCACTCCCACACATGTAACTCTTCACAGACCAAAGGCAGTTATCTAGGCACATGAAAAAAGACAGGCTTTTTAAGATGCCCACAAGAATTATCCACAAGAAGAGTGCAATGAGGAAAAAAAAGAGCGAGAGAGAAATATAGTGAGAAATTACTTTCTTCATTTGCCATTTCAGAAATAAATCAAAAAGCCAGAAACATTTTTCAAAATTTCTCTTCTGATTAGCTTGCATCTGGCTCACAGGTTACTGTTAACCATTCTGTTGATAAAACTATCAATTAACAGCCTTTTCTTCTCTGACATTCTATCACGATAGATATTGCAAATCTCTTAAAGCAAAAAATTAACATCATGTTTCCATCACACATTTTCTAGTTTTAAGATTAATCCACGTGTCTTCATAACTGACAGAAAATTCAAAAATAACCTGTTATTAATCAACTTTTCTGTATGTAGGTAAAAACAACTGTCCTGTTTTCAGAATAGGAAAGATATAAGCAGAGTAGTACCATAACCATCAGACTCTGTTTACTGGAGGGTCTCCCTTGTCTAAATTTTAGTTGTTTCTCCATGACAAGTATAAACTTGTTACGGTTTGTAGCTGGGACAATAGGATTGCTCTTAGGCATTTTCTTGTAAGATTTTTATTACCATTTCCATCCTAAGAAGTTAAGAGCTGGTTTGGAACCCTATGGTCAGGCCCACTTCTCAGTTAATGCAAGGCACCTTACATTCATGAAAATGAATGAAGCTAACTCTCTGAACACAAATAAATATTTGACCCCTAAAGAGCGCAGCCGAAGAGCCAAACTAAATCACTTGTAAATGAGCTAAAACAGATGTTCACATACAGTTCTGCAAAGAGCTGTCAAGAGCTGCCCAGAGCCTCCTCAAAGTGGCATATGGCCTAACTAGGGTTGACTAGGATAGGATAGGATAGGATAGGATAGGATAGGATAGGATGGGATAGGATAGGATAGGATAGGATGGGATAGGACAGGAAGTGCTGAATTACAGCATCTCCTTTGAAGAGGTGTTTTGTACTCACTGACTGACTCTTAAGTGGGAAGACATTTACCACACACCTTCACATAATGTGCTTGATAGATACAGTGTCTCCTTTAAAATTCTATCATTCAAAATCAATAGGAAGGTATCTAAAACTTTTTTGTGTTCTTTGATAGTTTTAAATATTTTATTTTCTTTCCTTTATATTACTTCTCTCTTAATAGATATTATGTGATTAACTTCTGTTTTGCAAGACTTTAGCAAGGATTTCAGGATAAATTATGGAGTGTAGGTACAATGGTTTGAAATTCACTCTTCCATAGAATAAAATTAGAAGAGGCATATAGAATTTGAGATGCACTGTTAATTCACAGCTGAATTCCCCATTAATCAAATATTAACTCAAATTATTTCACTATGTAGAAACTAGAATTCTTCTCAAAGTAATGATATAAAACTGCTGTATCCATTCATTGATGAAGGTAAACAAGTAAAATTAAATCAAAATAAAAACCCTTGGAAAACTCACAATGTGTGACTACTGCACAAGTGGGACACTAATATTTTAGCACTACAGTTTTTTTGCACTGCCTCATCATTTTCCTTTGCAACTCTTACCCTTCATTTGCTGTGTTAAGGCTGTGAATTGTCTAGCATGGGAGCTGGGTCTTTGTTCTGTTCTTTGCAGGGAGATCATATCAATAAATTGTAGGGTAGAATTTCACACTGTTCCCACTGCTGTCAATGGGCATTTTACATTGAACTCTTCGTGAGAAGAGTATGAGTCACATAGTAGTTTTCTGAAAAGTCCCAACCCTCTATGCACGAGGAGTAGTAAACCCAGTTTAGACTGTTCCTTTTCCCTGTCCTGTTCGCTTTAATTGCTTTCAGCAGAGGAAGACAGAAACTTTCACAACCAAGTTTGCAGTTGACATTAGGTTTCTCATTTTTAGGTAACAGTGCTTTTGCAAACTATTCCTGTTACTCAAGTTCGTTAAGCTGATTCTACACTATTATTCATTGTTGTGCTCTTCTGAGAAGACTGTGAGGTCTGGTGATTTCAGCAAGTCTTAGAAGTAAAAGGTCAGAGTTCCAGTACAGGAGAGAAGTTGATTCAATGAAAAACCATGACTAAACCATCTTATCCTCCTGTGTCACAGCCAGCTCCACTGAGTCCGGGGAGAAATGTTATGAAGCATGACTTTGGATTAAACTACATGATTCAAACACAGTGGTTGAGATTTCCAAAGCTAATGAGGGAAATCCCCTCAATGAGTTTGAAAACCTCAAACACTTTTAAAAGATCTATTTACATTTTATATGTAGAAAGCATAGAGTACTCTGCAGATTGTTCACTGCATGCAGTGTTCATTACAAGTGCAGGAATTTGGTGTTCACTATAAAATACTTGTTTCATATACTGCCTTGTCCTTTCATAGTGCCCTTGCAAAAATGTCATCGTCAATGTGTTTTAATCATTATTAGAAACCAGCATGTGAAAGCACAGTTAAACAGAACTTGAATCTTTAAAGGTGACCTTCAAGTGTTTTTGCATATGTTGTGTTGGAGTGAATCAGGGACATCTTCATTTTCAGCTCATTTCAACTTTTACTAGTTATTCTGCAGATATTTACCAGGAGGACAAGCGGGAATGCTGATTCGGCCCCAGAAGCTGTGCTTTGTACCCCTGCTTATTCATAAAATATTCAGCTTGCTTTTCAGGCAGACAAAATATAAAAGTATTGTCTGGAGCTGGAAATCCCAGCAAAACCACACTCTTCCCTTCATATTCAAATTCAAGGCAGGCAAAGCCTGTGAATAATGGAGACTGTCCGAGGGTATAACTTTGCTTACAATGGAGGGAGTATGAATCAGCAAAGGACAGGCATCCACTCACATTTAAAACTGATTTACACAAGCCCATAAATTGTCCAAATGAGGAAAGCTAGAAATGGAAGTCAGGAGTGCCACATGTGCCAAGACACGTGGAGCAATACTTAAAGAGCATCTTACAGAATGATTCCAAGTATCAGCACAGCTATCCAGAATAGGAAACTGAGTCAATTAGGGCCACTGAACCCGTGCTTACAAACACTGCAAATTACTTACCATCATACCGTGGTGATTATGGAGTTTCAGAAGTAGGTTATTAGCAAGGTTTTCTGACTTAATCCTTCATTTACAAAGTAATGTGTTTGCCTATTGTGAGCTCAGCCTCACAGTTTTGGGGCAATAATTAATGCTGCCTCTTCCTGAAACGCTCACTGGAGGTCAAAGCTCTGGGGGAGGCTTCCAAAAATTCCCTCTGCCTGAACACTGCTGCCACCCACAGTTTAAGAGACAACTGATTATAAACCCATATTTTTTTCAGCAGTTTTCAGAGCTCTTCCAAGTCTTGATCATTTTTCTGAGCACAGTAATTGCTTCTCCCAGCAGAATTCCTTGGCAGTCAGGTTTTCACACAGGCAATGGGCACACAAGAGTAACCTTCCTAACCCCGATGCTGGCTGTGGAGTCAAGTCCATCTTAGCACCTCAATGCAAATTGTATTTACAGAGCCAACTGATACACAGCCTATGAAAACTCTTTGCTTAATTTGCCATCATATCAATGAGGGAAATAATAGATCAAATAAATAATAAGTGTAGTCATATTTAACATAGATTCATGTCTACTGTAGATGAGAATTTATCTCATTGTACTCCCAGTACAATTTCAAAGCAAAGCACAGAGGTTTTGTTACTTGAATTCCAGTAAAATGGTTTGAATTTTTGCCACTAGAGCCTTTCAAGACTTCCTCTGTTTTCCTTAAAAGCTTTATAACAAAGAGTTCATGATCTGTTCTCTGGGATATTTCAGTCCCCACAAGGAAAGAGTGAACTTTAAAAAAATATTTGTATCCATCAAAAAATGAGTGCCTTGCACAAGCTGCTACCCATGGGTCTCTGTCTGATAGAACTGCAATGACCCTCAGCTGTGGGCTAGAGTACAGGAGGAAGAGGGGAGGAATATTTCCTCCTGAAAGCCTGAGTATGGGAAGAAGTCACAGGAGGCAGATTATGCAGGCTCTCAAGGGAAGCTGTAAACCCATGTAGGCCAGTGTCTAAATGCTGTAATTTTGCACAGAAAGTTAAATCCTATTTATTTTTCTTATTTCTCATTTTATTGGAATAAAGTTAAACCTGAAAATGATCTATTGCAGAACAGATCTGCAAGTACAAATAGACCATCTTACTGTTGTTTATTTGTCACAGCATTTGGGCTTCTGTTTTACTTCTCTGAAGTGCTGGAGAAAATTATCTGAAGATGACATGAATCTGTGAAATGTCTTAATAACTGTCACTTTTGCAATATTTTTCCTGTGTTGCCTCAACATTAATATTGGTGTTATTATTATTGTTTTTGAATGGTTTTTAATATGAATCCTTTGGGAGATATTTTGGAATTAAGGAATACAGAAATGCATAAACCAATATAAAATTTCTTAAAAATGAAGAATTGTAGATGTTGAGCATTGTAGTCCATTACCTTACCAGTAAGGCTTTTCAGACTTCTTGCCTTCTATATATTTAATCTTCAATCCTATAAAATCTTTGTGTAATGTATAATTATTTTACCTGTCCCTCATCTTTCTAGGCTGAAAACGTACATCATGATGTGCTTTGTGAATTTCAACTAGATTTAGAATTGAAACAGATTCTTGCTCTAAAGAGCATAACTCTACTATCTGCATGCTAAGAGTCTGACCTTATGAGGGTTTTTTTAACTGGGTTGTTTTTATTTTTTATGAAAAACCAAAAATTGTGAGTCTACTGTTTCAGGACACACAGCATCATATAAAATTATTTTGCATAAATCATTGACTGATCTGCCAGAGATAGGCAAAAACTTGCTACCCTTCATAATTTATCCTATATCATACTTTGCACAGAAGAAATAGAAATTGGACTGGAAGTAAAACATTTATCCACCTCCCTCCTGGAAATGATCAGTAAGACTATTTTCCTTATATAGTGAAAAAAGTCTGCGAAACTGCTATGTGGAAAAGAGATTGTGACCCACTCCACTGCACGTTTTTAAACTGAATGTAAACCACTGATTTCAATAATAAATCATTCAAGGAGGAAAAAAACCCACAGGGCCTAAACCAATCTGTTGCATTTAAAGAAAACTTATTCAACATTATGGGTTAGTCAAACAAATAAGGTGTGTAAGCAGCACAAGGAGTTCCACACTTGCTTTGCTTCAGCCTGCAGACCCCACACTGGCAGCTCACTGCATGTGTAATGCTGCACAGCAGTGGTTCTAGCTCAGAGAACCTCAGAGGATTAGAGCTGGATCCAGCTGATGCAAAGGCACTCTTCACATAAAGGAAATAGAAAGAGAGCTGAAGAGCAGTGTGGAATTCACTCAGTATTGGTTGGGAAGAAATCCCAATAACACAAATTCTGTATCTTTGCTCATATTCCCAACCTGGGCCAGCCATTTTTTTTCACAGAAGATGAAAACCCATGATTTAATTATATAATTTAGATTTAGGTTAGTTTAATGTGACATTTGAGATTTTTCATCACATTTTCTTGCAAAACTACACATGCCTGTTCATTGTCTCTCACTCAAATATTATAACATCATGTATGTATTGAATAAAAACACTTATTAATCTGATTGGCCATCAGAGTTGATGATCAGTATCAAGATCATCATTTGTGGCAAAGCAATTTGCACAAGAAATTTCTTATTTCATACCAAAGAAAAGAAATCTTTCATGCTTCTGGAAGCTGTCTCTTAGCGGGTAGAAGCAATTCTGCCAGTATTCTTTGTGCTCCTGTGTGGTGTGTTGACCTTGACTGGATACCTGGTGTCCACCACTGTGGACACTCCCTTCCTCAGCTGGACAGAGGAGAGAAAATGTAATAAAAGACTCATGAGTTGAAATGAGGACAGGAAGAGATCCCACACCAGTTACTGCCATGGGCAAAACAAACCCAGCGTGGGGAAATTAGTTTAATTTATTAACAATCAAAACAGAGCAATGTAATGAGAATGAAAAATAAATCTTAAAACATCTTCCTCTGTGCTTCCCTTCTTCCTGAGCTCAAATTCATTCTCAATTTCTCCACCACTTCCTCTCCAGTGGAAGAGCTCAGCTTTGGCCAGCAGCAGGTCTGTCTTGTTTCTGGCTGACATTGGCCACATTGGACAAATGGGAAGCTTCTGGAATCTTCTAATAGAAACTGCTCCTATAGTCCCCCTGCTACCAAAACATGGCAAACCCAAGACGTACTGGCTCAACATTTCACAGTGAAATGCCACTTGAACACATTTATTTAAAACAAAATAGCTAAAATTTTCAAATTAAACAATGAAAGAACATTTTAGTGAACGGAGAGTGGAGAGCTGCTCTTTAAGCCAGGATTAGGCCTTGTGAATGTAGCCTGGTGTTTTGGGGAATTTTTTAGGTGATGTAAATAATCCCAATCCTTGTTATGAAATTGCTGTGTTGTTAAACACTTCAATACACAGCTAGCCATCAGAAGATTTTCCAATGCCTCTCCCCACCCTTTTGGAAAGTGTTACAGCACAAACAAAAATGTCATTAGCAGTGGATGAACAGTGCTTGAACTAAAGAGAAAGCCCAATGGAATACCTGTTTTTCTCTAGGGAGGTACGCACACACACAATAGGAAAATCCCTAAACCAAAGAACAGAGAAGCTGTCTTTTGTGTCAGAGGGGTTCTTTTTGCTGAGAGCACAGTACAACAAAGAGAGAAAGACCATAGAAGAGGAAAGGATTCAGGAAAAAACTTCATGTGAGGAGGGCACCTTGACCCACTCTTACAGAACAAAGAAGAACAGTGTTTGAAGCCATAATCATCCTGCACCAAGGAAACAGCAGTGGAAACAAGCTACGGAGGTTTCTGTATTCTTTGATAGTGTCTCTCCAGCTGAGTAAACAGTTTAAAGAGAGGTTCCAAGCACAGGAATTTGTTCCTCTGCATCTTGCTATACTACCAGTATGATCCCTGGAACGCGTCCCTCTACCAAAGAGCAGGCTCTCCTGGCACAGCAGTGGCCTTTCTAGTGGGTGGTTTGGATGGAGATTTTTATTTTAAGAATGCTATATATTGCTATATATTCTATTTACTCTGGCTGCAGAGTCTAAGAACACCAGAACTTATAATTTTATTGGTATACATATAGTCTTTCCTTTTGAGGGTCCTGAATGCCTCCCCAAGCTCTCCTCTACATGGTAATGAAGAAGCAGCCTTGTTTAACATGTCATGCCAGATGTTCATTAGCAAGTTCTTCTTATAAGGAGAGTGGTCTTCACCTCATTTTTCAACAGCAACTTAGTATTAATAAGAAATATAAGTTAAATCAGAAATACGTGCTCCCACTGATTGTCCCTCTTGCTCCCTGTGAGGGTGGCCTTGTAAAGCTTTCAGTGGAAGAGATAATGCAAAGATCTATTTGCACCCTGGGATAGATGGATACTCCTCTAAAGAAAAGGCAACATATGATCAATGAGTAGCCTCTCTATATCTTAATAACAGTTTGGATACTGTGTTTTAATAAACCAGTTTGGCCTCTTTCATTCCATATAATTGTTTTATTTGTCTAGACTCTCAAGTTTCATAGTACTCTTGAAAATTTTTATATAATTCCTAATTAAGAATTAAATGACTTCCAGGACAGTTACCAAAAGGTCATGTCTATTTAAATATGCAAAAAACTTAACTGAGGCATCCCAATACACCAGGGTCCTTGTGATGGGCTTCAGGAATAATGTGTTCTTGATACTTTACTTTTTATACTTCAGGAATAATGTGTTCTTGATACTTTTACTTTTTACTTTTACATATTTTAAAAATGGAAATTAACTCCACCATTATCCAACATCACAGTAAACTTTGCTTGTGGTTGGTCCAATGTTGGGCTTCCAAAGCTGGTGGACAATTCTTCCACCTCCCACTATCCCACAGTCACTTAGGATCCTGCTGTTCTCCTGCTTTCCCCCTACCTCAACCACCCCTTCAACCACTGTTCTAAGTCACAGAGTCTGATGGGAATTTTCCTTCACCAGGAAAATTGCTCACTGGCAATCACTGCTCACTGGCAGTGTTCTTCTTATCTTTTTATCTGTACTTGGAAAAGTTGCCTTTCATACGAGAAGATTTTGCTTCTGTTATTTTCTTTAGGTCTGCAAATATGTGGAAATTTCTTCAGATGAGCCAAATCAGTTAATAAAGTTCAGGTGGTAAATGAACAGCTTCACAAATTACTTCAAGTCTTAGATCTTTGTTGCAGCACCCTTTCTCTTCCTTGCCAAGCAATTCCTCCTCCATAAATTTCATTATTTCAGCAGGCCAGAGCATACCTAAAAATTGGTTCACCACCAGGATGGATATTCTTTTACTGAGCAGCTCTTTGAAATCCAAGCTAGAGGCATGTCCATTGACAGAGGTATCACCATAGACTGGGGACACTTGAACTCACAGATGTGACAAACAGAACAGAATGTGTCAGAATGACACACTGGGAAGGAGACTGCCCATTTATCACAATTTCCCTCATGTTTTATGTTCTAAATTCCTCATTTATGCCACACAGAAAAACTGAAAACTCCACCCACTGCACCTGTGGTGTGACCTGCTTTTCTTGTGGTACG
Organism: Peucedramus taeniatus; assembly: GCA_013400575.1. Taxonomy (NCBI): domain Eukaryota; kingdom Metazoa; phylum Chordata; class Aves; order Passeriformes; family Fringillidae; genus Peucedramus; species Peucedramus taeniatus. Next base: position 101,472 of record WBNO01030645.1, read on the forward strand.
TTACTTCACATTCCATAGTGCATTGCATCAGAAGGTGACAAAAGACCTACATGGTCTTTTACCAGCAAAAGTGCAAATTGTGAGGACATGCAGTACTGGTACAGACATTTTGACTGTGGTGCTCCTGCAGCTTAATTTTGTTATCGCAGGTGATGAATCAGCAGAAGCATGCACGCCAAATTCTGTAACACAGAGGAAGCTTGAGTTAAATTAAATTCAGTTCTCATAATACAAATTAGCTGGAGAGCAATGACAAAGATAATATTTTAAATATTAATCTGAGTCACACCCCAAAACTGACAACAGATAATTTTAAGGGGACAAACATTTTGTACCTCTGGGGATGTGCACACTGGAGATAGTGCAATGCCCTTTTTTTAAGACTGGTTTCTCACAGCTCACAGACTTTTATCTTGTTATTTAGATGACTAAATCACAAATGCATGCTCAAAACTCCAATTTAGAATTGGCTTGGCTGTCTCTGTACACACTGTATCTGTCATGTTTAGCTACTGCTAATGTTTTGCTATCAATATAAATGAATCATCCTCTGAATCACTTCAGATTTTCTCTCAGAGATCTTTTATAATGCAGAGAGCCATTATAATGCTGTTGTTCTGAATGTCAGCTCTCAATGAACCAGAATGTCTGATGTCAGTGTTAAGACTCACCAATAGCTGGAACAGGCTCCAAATATCACATGGTAAATCAGATTTCCAATGGTCCTCTTTGTATTGCTTTCTCCTCCCTCTGTGACTTATCTCTTTGCTTCTCCTCCCCAGTATGTCAGATTCATAATACCTTGAGATGGCCAATTTCTCTAGTTAGTGAATCTGCAAAACACTATAGATTCCCACTTTAGAACAAATATTGCAATAAGTCTGAAGAGTGAATGTAGTTTCCCATCCCAGCTGGACCAGGCACCTTCAAGTTCTTTGAAAATACATCCCAGAAACATTAAAATATAGAAGTTTACCAGTTGAATAGAAATTAGTCAAGAAGCATTTTCATTTGAACTTGCACTCATGTTTTAAGATCATCTCTGATTTGTAACTGTGTCTTCATTCATCAGCATTGATTTCTTACTAGATTTTTCTGAAAGACTGGACCTTTGTTTAATGCTGTTCATAAGAGAGAAATTTAGCATGGAAGAACAAGATTAAATACTTGACAGAATTAATTTCTATCAAAGTATGCATTCTTCCTACAGTCATATATGTCAAATGAATTTATTTCAATTATACTTTTAAATCTGAACAGAAAAATATATCAATAATGTGATGTGATTAATTAGTTATGTTATTATTAGAATTAGTGCTTAGTATAGCAAATTTGTGGCTTTTTCAGTTTCCAAGGCAGAACAGTATTGTTTTTAGAACACCAGAATTTCCTTTAGGATTAAAAAAATGCTTATTTTCAACTAGTTCTACATAAGAAAAAAAAAAAAAAAGCGGAACAACCATCCCAGTGAAGCGCCTTTGTTTTATGCAAAACATAGAAGAAATCTTGCCTAAGGCAATAATCTATGACATAAATGCAGAATTGCTCAGAAATACAAGACTGCAGCCAAAGAAAGTTAATGTTTCCAGGATGGTTATGCCCTTATGGATTATGACCAAAGGCCTACCAGGACCAAGGAGTGTTTTGAGTGGCAACCTGCAGCTATCAGGGTTGCTGCTCCTTGTACAGCACTTGACAGCCCAGAGGGCGGCTGGAGGGAGTCAGTCTGGCACAGTTTGACCCACATCAGTCCCTCCTACTGTGATGGATTCTGTGTCTTTGTCACTGTCTATGAGGTATCTTTTCAAATGACCAGCTACTCAGACCTCAGCCAGGAACAAAGAGAAAGAGCTCACCAGCTGGTAATGCTCTTTATCCCATCCCTCAGTTCTAAATTTCAGTTTCTGTAAGCTTTACACAGCACATGGTAAGAGGTTTCACTGTGCCTTCCATCACTTTGAATTAACAGTGATAATAATAATGCTTAACCTTTGCAGAGTCCTTTCTGTCTCCTCAATGCTTAACTAACATTAGCTAATCACATTACAACGGCTGGGCTTATCATTCCTACTCTTTACAGTGCCATGAATAATCTGATAATTATTTCTTTAGCTGATATAAACAGCTTGTCCACTCTTCTGTCATTTTCTATTTTGCTTAAGCTATAAATATATGATATTAACTAAAGAAATGATTAAGTTTTTCAGGATCACCCTAAACTAAAGCAGATAATTATGTTAATATGATAGATCTGAGAATGAATATAAGAATTTTACTGTATTTTTAAATACCTATATCCCTAATTATGAGCATCTGCTAAGGATTATATTGTTCAAGAATGAAAATGTGTGAACTAGTTTGTCTGGAATCTGTTCATGTCAATTATTTAAAAGCACTCTGTATTTATTGCTTCAAACATTAAGTACTGACATACTATGCCAATAGCACCATACTGTATATGTAAGTATGTATATGTAAGAGTAGGCAGAGATTGTAGTTTAAGCAGCTTACAGTTAGTATTCAAACTCTGTTTTATTGTTGAGAAGCACCAGACTGTGTCTTTCCCACACCCTTCTCAATAAATTTATAACTTCATGCCTCAGATAATCAGCAGAAGTTTCAGGAAATAAGAATTGCAAACTTGCCAAATTTTATCCAAGGTTAACTATTTATGTAGAATGATCTCTCAGTAGCAAAGAAATTCATTTCCACATTCAGGAGTGAAATTAATTTCTTTGACAGATAAGTGTTTTTATGTGCTCTCCTTATTCAGTGGAATAGCAGTACTGCACTATCTCATGAGATCTACCATGTTTTAGGCCATGATTGATTGCCAGTCATATTGAGAATCTCAGCTGAATACAATGCAAACTGCTTGCATTGGTGGTGCATCTTCTTTGGGGTCCTGACCCTTAATTTCTATTTGAAGACCCAATTGCTTTGAGTCTGCATCCATGGGCAGATGGATCTACTTTATAGTGCTTGTATTATCAGTCCCCAGCTTTATCCAAGATACAACATGAACTATACTGCAACCTTATTGGCATCTGACACAGAATCAGTTATCTCTGACCCAGTCTCTAAGAGATGAGCAGATCCCATCATTATTCCTTTATTAATACTGTTCTTCTGTGTGCATGGTGTTTTATAAGGAAAAGATGAGTCACTGTTCCAAGAG
>WBNO01030646.1:0-33332 GCA_013400575.1 Peucedramus taeniatus
ACAGGAAGGACATGGAACTGTTGCAGTGAGTCCAGAAGAGGTCACCAAGGTGACAGAGGTCTGCAGTACCTCTCCTGTGAGAAAAGGCCAGGAGAATTAGGTTTGTTCAGCCTATGAAAGAGAAGGCTTAAGTATGAACTAATTGCAGCCTTCCAATACCTGAAGGGAGCCTGCAAGAAGGAGAGGGACTTTCTACAAGAGCATGTAGTGACAGAACAAGGGGGATTGGTTTCAAATGGAAAGAAATTTTGCAATAGATATTAGGAAGAATTTTCTTACTGTAAGAGTGGTGAGACACTGGAACAGGTTGCCCAGAGAAATTGTGGATGTCCCATCCATAAAAGTATTTAATGCCAGATTAGATGGAGTTTTGAGCAACCTGGTCTAATGAAAGATGTCCCTGCCCAAGGCATGTGAGGTTGGAAATAGATGATCTTCAACATCCCTTCTAACTTATAGGCTATTCTATGATTCTGTGGTTCAGTTCTGGGTCCTTCTTGACGAGAAAGACACTGAAATTCTGGAGTGTGACAGAAGAAGATCAGCACAGCTGGTGAAGGATCTGAAGCACAAGTATGTGAGGAGTTGCTGAGGGAGCTGGAGTTTTTCAGTCTGGAGAAATGGAGACTTGACCTTATTGTTCTCTTAAGTTGCTGGAAAGGAGGTTGTGGCAAGATGGGGATTGGCCTCTTTTGCTAGATCACAAGGGGCTGGACAAGAGGAAATGGCCTTAAGCTGTGCCAGGAAAGATTTATCTTAGCTATTAGGAAGGGTTTTTTTGTGGGAAGGTTTGTAAAGCATTGGAACAGGCTGCTCAGGAAAAGTGGTGGAGTCACCATCCGTGGAACTGTTGGAAAATCATGTATATATGGTTTAATACCTGTGTAGATTTATTTGTCTTGTGAACATATGTACGCACAGAGGCTGTTTGTAGGGATAGTATCTAGTGGAGCAGATAAAACACCTCAGGCTTGGATACAGAACCCAGAATGCCTGAGCTTGCCCTGTGGTTTTTCTGATGGGGATGCTCTAGCTGTTGCTCTTCCATGCTTTCCAGTGTCTTCACAGAGACCTGCTGAGCTGATATCACCTCTGGGTGTTTCACTCAATCCTGCTCTCTCATGGCTCAGCACTTGTTGGCAGTCAGGGCATCTTGACTAGTGCAAGTTGCTTCCTGAGCACTTTCATGGAAGAGAAGCCTCATTGTTCATAACAGTGCCATGGTTGAAGATCCCAAATAAGGCAGGGGATCCACATTTCATATGTTGGTGGCTACTGGACAAAGATGATTTGCCTCTTTGATCCATTGCTTAGTGTTCTATTAGCAAGCACTGTGCAGCAGCCTGTGCTGGATGAAAGAGCTATTACTAAGCTGAGTCATGGTCTCATCCCTGAATTGCTTGCATTTTTCCTGCAATCTGTTACATAGCACCTCAGCATTTGTCTTGTAATATTTCTTTCCTTTGAAAATCCTCACAGACCAGTAACAGCATTAAAGATGACTTGACTGTGCTTTGTGTTTGTGCTCCTCAGTATTTACATGGATACAGATGTATCACTCACTCTGGGAGTGTGTCCTGAGGAGCAAGGAGTTCTTCCCTTCCCTTTCCTTGGGAAGCAGTTGAAGCAATATGCTGAGGGGCCAGCTCCAGGGTGAGATGAGCTAAGTACCAGAACAATGTGGGTTCAACCAATTTTGATCCAGTTATGATGGTTAGAGGAGGACAAGGAATACTTGGCTGCTCACCTTGAATGTCATGGGAACTTTGCAATCTGGTCATGTCCAGTCGCTTCTGTTTCTCCTGCTGTGAGGGGAAGTACAACTCCTTATGTCTGCCATGGATTGCTGGAATGCCTAGTAAAAGTTTGATTGCCTTTCATGGAAGATCTCAAAAGGCTTGGGGTTGTGATTTTTTTAAAATGCAATTCTAAGTCTAGTAACTCTTTCATAAAGGAAGGGGATTGTGTATGTGATACACTACAAAAGGGAAGATACATTAGGAGCTAGGGATCAGAAGAAGATTTAGTAAGATTGTGAAACAGCACAGCCAGAAGCAGCTAATACCCATAAGCCAGGCTGTGACTGGTGATCTGAAAGGTTAGAAGGGAGCTTGTTTTGCCCTTCCCCTCTGAAATTATAGAATTTTCATATGAAGAATCATAATGTAGCCCACAGAATAAAATCCTAATGCTTATGCAAGTTCTTTGCTTCAGGGATTTTTAGGAACTGTGTGCATACATGTATGTTTATATAAATCAAGTCAAATTTCACTCACTGTAGATAAATGAATTATGCTAATACATAGTTTTGTGTTTTATAGAGCACAGCTTGCTGATGATGAAAGAACAGTTGCTGTTAGAGACTATGAAACCATATATACAATTTCTGGAAGCAGCTCACCTTCAGATATTTTACCAATGCTATACCTGTCTTCTGAATCACCGCCAAAATATGAAGAGAAAGCCTCTATAACAAATAATGAATATTTGCAATCTTCTTTGTCTTTTTCATCTGTTTCCTTAGCCACATCTGACACCAGCTGGTAAAGGACTGACAGTTTGCTTAACTTTTAATAAAATGTACACAGATTTACAATTTTTTAATTTATTTACATTTTGTAATAAAAGCAATAATGTTGGCTGTGTCTAATTTTTCATCAGGAAGCATAAACTATTAACTTGGATTTCAAGAAATACTAGAGAAGACTGGGCCTCTGCTGAAGTAGTCTGAAGGGAGTTCACTGCAAGAACATTAAGCACTCATCTTGTTCTGTTACAGCTTCAGTTTCTATTTATAGCTGTTCTTTTTATAATGAAGCCACTAAGTAGAAATGCACTTTTTTGATTATTTTAATTAAATCTGTTTGGAGCTTCAAAGAAAGAAATAATTAGGAAGTGTTTTTATTTCTATTTTTGCATGACTTTTGTGGAAAATACTTGTTTGCAAAGTTACGGCCTTTACAAGTACACAAGGAGCATTCACATATAGGGATGTTAAGGTTGCTATGAAGATGCCAGAGATGCTATGAAGAGCTTTAATGGTTACCTTTTGGTCTGCCTGGTAACAAACACTCCATATTTAGACTATCTCTGGTCCTTATGTAAGTATAAGCCCTAGGAAAATCAGTTTTAGCTGCAGTTAAGAGCCCAAAGGCAGCCCTGAGGATAGATAATAGGCTAACAGTTTAACTGTGGCAACACTGGTTTCAAGGGGATTATTCTGCTGTTTTATATCATTATTCATGGATTATACAAGGAGTGCTTATTGTGTGAGAGTGATTGCCACAAAGCAGTGGTATCTTCAAGGTGCAGATATTACTTATCAGCAGATGTAGGGAGGCAGTTTTGTGGAAACCCATGCAACAGGTGTTTTCAGCTGACATAACACTTGACAGATCCTCCAGAAATACAACCCTCTTAGCTCTTCCATCCTGCTGCAACCTGAGGGTAGTGGTAGTGGCCTGCCTTTGAGGTGGAGGTTCTAATTCTATTTCGTGTTTGTTTGCACCTGTTCCCAAACTGAAGGATTAGCATATAGTAGGTAAAGATAATTAGGAGGAACTGAGTTGCTGCCATCTTCGGCATTTTACAACTTGCTCCGAATGCTGTTTGAGAAAAACAGATCGGATTCTCTGCCCAGGAAAGTGGCAGGGCTACACTTTGGGCTTGGTTCAGCCTGGTGAATTTGCCAGCATTAAAAGTTTTGCAAGAGTGATCTCTGAATTGTTCAGCTGAGTCTCTGAGCACCTATGTGCTTTGGGACCTCAGTTACACCTCCACTTGTCATCTACCATGCTGAATTTCAGAAAACTTGGCTGTAACAGAATGCCAGACTATGAATTAAGAACTTTAATTCCCTCCTGTGCCTAGGGAAAGGTGATTGCCTTGTGTCGTCTTGCTATATATGTACCTCTCACCTGCTGACTGCTTTAGAGAGATGTTCAGGCACTCCTGCATTTGCCATTTATTTCCAATTCTGTGTTGTTCCCTTAGTTATGCTAGGACAGCTCTTTGTGCAGCCACACAAAAACAAACCAGCCAGCGAGGGAAGTATATTTAGCCAGCAATAGAGCTGAGGGGCTTATGCACGCAGAGTAATGAGCAAACACGGCACAGAGGGGGATTTAGTATGTAGGAGCTGATTAAACTGGCATGACTCAGCCATTGGAAATGTTTCTATGAAGAAAGGGAATCCACAAAAGCCAGTAGGCATTTCGTCCTCTTTTCTCTCAAATGTTTTTTACCTAGTGAGTTTTTCAAGGGTGTTTGGTGTTTCTCCGTTTGCTACAGTTTGCCATCTTGGTGTTTATTTTTTTAAGCTTTTGCTCCTACTGTTTAAACAGTGGGGCCCACTGCTGTGCATGATTTGTACATGCAAAGCTTTGCACATGTCTAAGGAGTCTTTCTCTCAGTTTATCCTTCTATTATATAACAAGAACAGAAGCCTTGGTTATTTTACTGGAAAGATCCCATGCAACAAAGCCCATGTTATCCTTATGCTGTTGTTCAGAACACTCATTTTCTGAAAAGGCTAAATATCAAAACATGTTTTAACAAATCTGAAAATATTTCACAATCTTAAAAAATAAAAAGCAGTTGCATCTGGTGGTAAACTAAAAAAGTATCAGCCTTTTCTGCTGCCTTCAATTTGCTCAGTCAGTTTTTCCTGAGATATACCCAAGAGACCAGACAAATCAGAATATGTTAACTCACCTGAGTTCTCTGTAACATAGACATAATCTTGTTTTCCTTCAAGGTTATTGTATTTTGATCATCTACTGCAGAGTCTTCAGTGTGGATCACTTTATTTCTAAAAAAAGCAGTCTTCACAGAAACCATGGTTCAGAAAGCTGCTGACCTAACTTCAGACTCAGCATCTGAGCTGCCTGAGAAGGATGGGTGTTACCACTGAAAACAAGGATTGAAAATGGAATTTATTTCTCTATGATTTTGAGAAGATACTTAGGAGTTAGATCAGTTTACAGCTGTATTAGTATCTTCTATTTTTGACTTAGAAAATCATTACTTGAAAACTCAATGTGGATATGGTGGGTGCCTCTCCATAAACTGCTCAGCCCTGAAGCAGTTCATATAGCCAGTGCAACAATATTTGCCAACTGTGTTGTTGAAATCTGTTGCAGCAAGGTCAGAAAATGTGAGTAAGAGGCTAGCAAGACTGCCCTCACCACTGAAGGCTACCACCGGGTGAACGGCAATAGAGGGAGGAATTTTTGATGTGGGGAGTAGGAGTGAAATGTCTGTATTAGAAAGGAAGCAACACCTTGTAAAACTATAAAAGTAGCTTAAAATAATACAGAATAGCATTTTTATTGAGGAAATGAGATACTTTACTGTCCCACTAATGGTGCTATAACCCTCTTTCTACCCTAAAGTTAGCTAAAGTGTTTGACATACAAATGCTAGGGAGCAAATCAAGTTGGTTACTGATTCACACTTACTTAAACAGGCAAAGTGGGAGGTAAGGGTTGCTTACCCTCTCTAAATGAAGTTAAGGTCTTTTTTCCTTGCTGCCTGCACTGACATTGCTCTGCTTCAAACTGCAACACTGCAATCCTTTGCATATGAGAGGGATTCACAAAAATATATGTGAATATCTTTTCTCTAGGAAAAATCTTTCTTCCTACATCAACAACAGCTAAAAAATGAACAGTTAACTCATCTGAAAAACTGTGATTGCACGGGTCTTTGCAATGTTGATATGTTTTTGTGATAGCAGCACTTGCTGCCACAAGGGGATGATTGCATCCACGCCATCTTTGCCCTTTGTGGTTTGTGTTGCTGTATCCCATTGCCATCCTGTGTCTTCAGAGTCATGACTTGTAGTGCCAATACCTCAAAATTTCTGCAGTGAACATGCCAGATTCAGTGCTTCTCCCTCTATCAGACATGCATGCATCTCAACAACTAGGCATGGAAAAACCTTCATTTTGGTGTGCCTGCTCACAAGACATTTTCCGGAGCATATAAAGCCACCTTGCCGGTAAATGCAGTTGTGGGCAGCTGGCTGAACCTGCTCCTCACAATTTATTTGTGCTTTGAGGCTGGCAGTGCAGTAGTTCAGGGGTGAAAGGCTGACTCACAGTGGTTCTTCATGTACTGCTCTTACACATGTAATACATGTTTTCCACTAAAGACACCATGTGCAGTTACCTTTCTCTAAGAAAAGGTCCCGCTAACTCAAACCACTGGCTCCTTAATCTCCCTAAACTATAGAATGATAATTTGTATTTACTCATTTTAAAGCTAATCAATGTGCAATACTGTGTGTTGTGCAGCTTCTTTTGCATCTTCTTTGGCTAAATCCCTGCTTATATAACTGGCATGTAAGAAAATAAAACCTTTCTACAAGAGGCTGATAATGTGAACAACTGTGTAAAAATAGGTGACATAAGGAGAAGAAAAAAGGGTTAAGTGGTAGCCTGTCAGTGTTCACCAGGATGACTCTTCAAACAGGTTAGAGAACTGAGGGAGTGCAGAGCACCTGTTTCCAGCAGCAAGCACTGCAGGAGAAGTCTAGTAATAGGAAATTAGAAATCTGGTAATAGGAAATTGGGTGGAGGAACAGAAAGCAAAGCGGTGCTTGTGTTCAAGGGTAAGGTCTGAAGCAGATGAGAACAAAATTGTATTGAGATCTGAAAACAGCACCCATTCTGAAAAACCTTAGTCTGACCAATTTTCCTTGGTTTCACAAAACTCTCTTGCTTGGGAGTCATACCAGATAAAAGGGATGCATTTAATAAATTGACATTTTTAAGTGAGTCCCCAGAACACATACTTATTTGCAAAGAAGAGCACTGGTCTTAAAAAAATCAGTGTGATCCAGTAATCTCTTAAGACCTTGACAGCTGCCTGACTGCAGCATTACCACTCTCTGGGCAAATAATTGGAGAAATATGGGGATGCATAGAGGAAACTGTCTTACAGAGAAGGGACAATTTACAGGGAAAGGAGTAATTTTAATGTAGATCCTGGCACACCAAATGGAGAGTGTTTTCCATCCTATTTTAAAAGTTCAAGTGGCATGTAGGTTTGGAAAGAAAAAAAGAATCCTGTGTTCTCCAGCTCTACTGTGCTCTTGCTTAACAATCGTGAAGTCATGTCCTAGACCAGAGGCAAAAAGATGGCTGTGGGATCACACAACACCCAACTTGGAAAATTCTGATTCCAGACAGGATCTAAGGACCATTCTGTGGGATTGAGGAAGTGCTCCAGCACGATCCCATTGCAAATAGGAGTTGCAGAGTTCTTGAATGAATGAAAGGAGCAAGGTGACACTACATCTGTAGAAACTATTGGCTAGACAGCTATTATAATATAGTGCTGCTTTTAAAAGGATATTGGAAAGCCTGAAAGTTCAGCAGTGGCAAGGATGATTCATAGTATGGAAAGACCTGAATTGTAAAGAGCAGTAACAGTCCATTCTATTAAGTTTAACAAATGTAAGGTTAAAGGTGACTTAGACTTTGGCTATAATTACCAGTGCAAGGACAGTTTATCTAGTATATTAGCACTTTATGGTTTAATTGTCATCATACAAAACCACTGCATTGCAAGACTGAACTATTTGCTCAAGAGGTGCAGAGAATCCTCCTCACCAGACTTAGTGTTGTGGGAAAGGCTGATTTGAGTGTATTTGACAGAAAATTTGTTGACACCCTGGGTAACGGGTGATTTAACAATGCTGCATTTGGAAACTTCACAGCTTTTTTTTTTTTTTAAGGAATCCAGCACTAATATTCCTCCAGCTCTGTGCAGTAAAAAATGAGAAAGACATCTGCAATTGCATTCAGCATCAGTTCTGAAGGTGCCAAATTTGGTGAATAGCCCTTTGCAGGAAAGAGCTGTTGTCACACAGTTCGATGTGAATGCACAGTAGACTACAGGAACTTTTGCTGACTTTGAAGAAGCAGTCTAAAAGGTAAATTTTCTAGTTCTAGAGCTATATTTAATCTTATAAATCTCAGGATAAGCTTGCTTCCCCAGAGCTGCTGGTAGCAGGAACTAGCATTATGTGTTCTACTGCTTGAGCAGTAACCAATGTCCTGTGTGTAGTACCCTGCCATGCTAGTCAAAACAGAGTAGTTGGAGATTTTTCCTCCATAAGGAATTACACAAAGACATTCTACCAGAACCCTCCAACAGCAATTACTTTAGTCCGAAACTGTTAGGAAACAGAAAATTTCAAAATTCAATGATCTGTCTGTTTAATATATGAGACATGAGTTCAGCAGAACAATTCATTGTGATATGAAGAAGTATCTTAGGTACCTGTGAGTACAGGATAAGATTCCTCACCCCATCAAGTTTAGCATTACAGGAGATGCTTTGTCATTCCTGCAGTGATGTGCTATTCAGGGTAATTGGGCATTATTCTCAGTAAACCTTAAAACCTACAACAAAAAATGTCCAGAATTAAGGGGAAACTATAGGGTAATTATACTACTTCAACCAGATGGAAAGCTTTGGCTATCTTGAAATAAGGTTTCTCCCACAGCCAACAGTTTTCCCAGGCTTTTCAGTGCTCACCATCCTGTTGCCACTTACCCTCCTGCTCACCTAGTGGTTGCCCCAGAAAAATATAAAAAAGCATCCTTTGATATTTTTTTAAACCATGAACTGCAAAATGAGCTGCAACAGAGGCATGGGCATGATTATAAATGTCACGCTTTGGAGCATGGAAAAGCATTCCTAGCAATGGCCATGTGGAATTTTCCTGCAGAAAACTGAGCAGGAAGTGGAGAGAAAGGATCTCTTCACTGCTATTGACTAAACATATGCTGTCCATATGTTGGATGCATCAGCTAGCTGGGGCCAAGGAAAAGCTGCAATAGCTTCAGCTTGCTTTTTCTGCTATCCAGAATGAGCACAGTATCGTGGGTGCTAAATTAAAGAAGAAGAAACACGGTGAGGCAGGCAGTCATGCAGGGGTGAATCCATTTCGGAAGTGATAGTGGTAATTCAAGAACTCTTTAGTGATGGCTTCAGGCTTCACTTCCCAGACCTTTGTTCTTTCAAGCAAAGTTTATTCTTTCATGTGATGGACTCTGTTAACCATACACACACAAAGTTCTTGTATAACTAACCTGAACCTTCGACTTTAAGTGCTCTGCCAAGTCCTTTACAAGCCCCCTTTCTCTTGAAGGAAAAGATACACTATACTCAGTAATGGAGCAAAACAACAACAATGTAGAAGATTTCTCCTTGAATGTCTTTTCTGTCACTCCTTGTCAGCCAAATAGATCTGATGCTCTGGTGTCAGATGGGGATAAAGCTGGCACCACGCTGCTCTTTTCAGGTGTGTTTTTGGGACTGGTGGGGATCACTTTCACCGTGATGGGATGGATAAAATATGATGGCATTACCCACCTGGAGTGGACTCAGTTACTAGGGCCCATTCTGCTGTCTGTCGGGGTGACTTTTATTCTGATTGCTGTTTGTAAATTTAACATGCTTACGTGCAAGCCCTGTAAAGAAAGAGAGGAAAGTACGTCGGAACTTGACCAGACTGCAAGCGGACAGTCCTTTGTCTTCACCGGCATTAACCAGCCTATAACTTTCCATGGTGCCACGGTGGTACAGTACATCCCTCCGCCCTACCCATCCCAGGAAGGCACTGCTGTGAGTCCCGGCTACCTTCACCCAGTGCTCAGCTGCTGTGGTGCTGCTCCCCCCAGCACCTCGCCAGTTCTCAGCCCGGGTTCTCCTCACTTCTGCACTGCCTACGCCCTGGATAACCTGGCTTTTACTGGAGATGAGAACTACACTACTTATCCTGCAGAGAATTCCAGGAATCAGAGGTACATCTTCTGAAATGCCTTAGTGTGTTTGGACACAGGCTTCTGAATATTTTAAGTACTATGTGTGGTTTCATAAGAAACTACAGCTAGTCCAGAATATTGTCCTTCTGAGACTTTTTTTGTCTTTGTTAGGAATTTTTTTTGAGTAAGGAAACATACTTTTCCTGGAAAGTGGTTTTATACAATTTAAATTCACTTAAAAATGCCTTTTGGTTTTCAGTCAACTAAATTTCTTGTTACTTTTTAAAGATATATGTGCTCCTGTTTGTGGAAGTTTTCTTATGTTTATCTTGCTACCTTTCAGTTATTATGTGTATGATACCAAGATGATTTTTTGCCTTTTTTTAAAATATAGCTTTTATGTAACTTCTGTATATCCTCAGTATTCTTAGCATGCATACTTGTAATTCCTGAAGTCTGATGACTTAGCATAGCCCTAGTATTCTCTGAGGTCAGGAGACCAAACATCCTAAAGGCCTTATAGTAGGAGGCCGGAAAACCCTACATTGTTTTAGGAAACCAAGGTCCTCTCTAGAACATATCCTGTAAGCTAGAGATTCAGCCCATCCAGGGGGGAATAGCACACCATTCATCCAGGCCTCTCATGGGGGCAGCCCTGTTAGATGTGCTAATTTGTAAGGTCTATAAATTGTATGTGCCTTTTATTGTGGGGGTGCATTGCAGTGCATTCCACCTTGGCGAAACAGTGCACCATAAGGATCCTTATTAAGTACCAGGGTAAAACCCCTCATCCCTTAACCGTGTGTGGCTCTCAATTTTTAAGACCAGGAAAAGACATCATGTAGAGCCAGAGGCTTCCACTCAAACACAATCACAACACATGAGTCAGCACACAAACAGCATTTCTGCAACAATGCAAGAGTCAGTCTGGTACCAAATGTTCTCCCTCCTGAGTATACCTGGTCCCAAAATGTTGCTCTCCCACTGTAACAACCTTCCAGCTCTTCCTCTTTTCCTAGTTTTGAGGCATAAACAATATTGCTCATGTTGCACAGCAGTATGGAACTGCTCAAATTGGACACAAAATAATTTTATGTAGTTCTTTCCTCCAAGGAAAAATATTCTAATTACAGGAATTACTCATAATTATATCCTTTCTGCAGCACAAGTCACTGTTAGTTCATTTATCAAAGTCTTTTTGAAAAACTGCTGACTGACCCATTGTCCTCAGCAATATGGGTGACAGGCATAGGCAGGGTGAAGACAGAGATCACCTCCTGACACTTCTAAACTTCATGAAAAAGCACAGCAAAGAGCTGAATCTCAGTAAAACTTCATCTCATAGCACTTTCTCAAGAAGCTGGGGAGTACTTTTCCCAGATAAGGCTGGGAGAACGAAACGCTGAAATTATGTGAATGCTCTGTTTGGTAAATTCTTTTTGTATCTGCTCCTCTTCCTCTTTTCAGGTCAGAAGACAGTTCTGATGAACCAGAAGGACTGCTGGAAGACTATGCCCATAATAACTTGTCACCTCCACGTTATGAGGAGATATACCCTTTTTCTTCGTAAAATCATCATGGACAAGAGACTACAATCCTAAGAGATGCTAGCAAGAATCCCAAGAAATCTTTTCTTTAAACACTTGTCTGATAAGACAGTGTGAGCAAGTTCTTGATATTCATACACAGTATCACTGAAGATACTGACCCCTTCCTTTTTCTCTGTCAAAATTTGTTAGCCCTTTGCAATGCAGCTTAATAGCAGAGCTATTAATTATTCAATGGCAAAACTATTAATAGCAAAGTTATTAAACTCAAGGATCTAAATCCATATTAGGATTCCCCAACAAGAAGTTTGATTTTCAGACTTGCTGAAACCAGGGTGAACTGTGAATGCACAACATGTTTGTGGAAGATCATGATAGCTCCTGGACATTCAGCATCTTTAGAAAATTCTTGATTTTTTTTCTTGAGGTATTTTCATTTTTGATTGTTTGGTAAACTTCAGAAGTGCTCAAGTATCTGATCCATGAAAGTGCCTTTTATGTCTTAATTTTGTCTGATTCTTTAGAAGAGCTTACTCATTAATAAGTCCAGTCTACAGATTAGACTTTCTCAGCTTGCTTTACCTGAACAACCCAGTCCTGTTGCACAACCCAGTCCTGCAGGCATTTTTTTTTAGCGTTCTGCTTGAACCACAGCATTTCAGAACAGAGAAAACAAATAGTGACTTCTGACCACTTTTACACATATCTCTAAGACATCCTGCATGCATCAAATTCAGTTCCCTTCCCTGCCTGATGGGAGGCAAAGCACGGTCTCCCACCAGGAGTCCTAATAACTATGAGGTTAATGTCACTAAAGAAAAGGCCATCTTTCTGAACCCTCAACAGAGATGTGTGATCCTGCCATTGTTAAGGACTTCAACAATCACAGCTGCTGCACCCTCATTCTGTGGGAGGGCTGTGGTGAAACAACTCTGAGGTCCCTTCTTATTTAAATGGGGGTCTTAGGCACACAACCCAGGCTGCAGGTTGCCCCCAGAGTATCTAGGCTTTAGTAAACTTTCTAGCTCAAGTTCAGCTTGGTTCCATGCATTGAATCCACAACAATTTGAGGTAAGCTCATTTGATTAGAGAATGGTGTTGCTGAACACCAAGACTGTGGGTGTGATCCCTTTATGGGCCTTTCACTTAAGATTTGGACTTGATGATCCTTGAGGGTCCCTTCCAATTAACAATATTCTGTGATTCTATGAAATTTATTAACAGCTGTATTTAACAAAAGATGAAGTGTATTAGCTCCAAAAGTTTGCAATCCAGAATGAAGATCCAAAGAGGCTTTGCTCAGGAGCTTTTTAAACCCCAGAGCAATGACAATGCTACGAGTCCCTATGTTTTTATTTTTGTTTTCCACATGTATTTCAGGTTCTACTTTTGAATGTGCCTAGAAGTGCGATAAGCCAATATTCCTATGATCCCACTAAGTCTGCTCACCTCCCTCAAAGGGCTCAAAACAAAAGCTGGTCTCAGCTCTCAGCTGCTGGAGTGGGCACCACACAAAACGCCCTGGAGGGCCATGGTCACTGTCCGAAGCAGTGCACTGCTGGTGTGCCTGTGGGTCAGTCTCCTGGCCTGGCACAGCTCAGCTAAAAGCAGGTGTTCCATTATGGAATACATCATCTTTCTCTTACTTGTCAATGCAGCTGTCTTGGCTCTTGCCAGATTTCATCCACCTGTGATTGATCTCATTCCTGAGAGCTGGAGAAGCTTGGCATTTGAGCACAGACAGTTGCACACCAACCTGGTGTACATGACAGCTGGAAGTCTCGGAGTTTCTGTGCAGCTCCTCTAGCAATCAGGAGACATAGCTCTGGATGGAGATGTGCATTCAGAACATTGTCCAGCTACATGGACACTTACCTGTCCTGTACACTTAGAGGTTGCTGAGAAATAAAGCACTGGGGGGGCACAAAACAACCACTGTGCTCCACAGTGATGGACAAGACACTGGCAGAGGTCATATTTGGGATGCAACATTTAAACAGGCTCAAAGCTGGATTAGCAACTGCAGCAGCAGCTACTGAACAGTGACTGCAAGCTTTATGTGAGGTTTTTCTCATTAGAGAAATATGGAACACACTGTTTTTCAGCAGTGATGGCCTGGTGTTAGCAGGTAGTTGGAGAAGGGGAGGCATGCTGTGTTCAGCATGATCTCTATGGGATTGAGTGAGAGAACAGAGGATCTAAAAATAAATGCAGGTTTCTCTTATGGAAGTGTCTTGTTCCTTTTCTTGAATTTACACAGAAGTGAATTCATCCTCCCTCCACAGCAGGAAACTGGATGGTCCCAAATTCCCAGTTAGTTCCACATGTACAGAGCCCTGAACTTAGCACATAGTTCTGCTGAATCCAGCAAGCACTGCAGTAGCATAGAGGTCAGGCTTGATGGACCCAGTTGCAGGACTAGGGTCAAAAATTCTACCCAGTCACCCTCTCCCACCACAAGAAAATTCCTTCAGTCAGACACCACAGATTTTTTCCTGCTGCTCTTCCCTCCTCCCTCCTGCACTGCTCCCCCCCTCCCTCCACCCCCCGGCATAAGTTTTATGAGGTAATAATATCTTTATTTTTATTACATCAAATAATACTGACAGAGTAAATGGGAGAAAACTCAGAAGCGTGCAGTGTGGACTCCATATTAATTTTAAAGTTTACTTCTAGCTGCACTATATTCATTGTGAAGAATTGGAAGAGTCCTGGGTTTGTCTTTAAAGAGAAGATTGAATATTAAGTTTAAATAGCTATATTGATATTTTCTTGACCCATCAGATGAATTCTGGCTGAATTCTGTGGGAGTCTTTTGAGAAACTCCAGGGTGGTGACATTTCCTTGCTGTACTGAGTGCTGATCATCAGTTTTAGAACAGAGAAGTTCTATAAAGGCTTTTTCTTCTCTTCCTTCCACCTTCTACTTTCATCCTTTTTTTCAACAGTCTTTTTGACTTCAGGGTTTTGGGAGGTTGCTGGGTGTGTGTTTGTTTGTTTGTTTGTTTGTTTGGATTTTGGAGGTTTTGATTGTGATATATAACAATTGCATGAACTCACTTCTTAGTATTAACAGTTCTTTCTGCCCTATGATAAGTGAAAACTTTTTGGCCTTCAACCAAGGTGAACTGTCACAGCCCTTCTAGATTATACTGATGAAACTTTACAAAACACCTGGAAGACTGTATTTGAGATTTTGCTCAATCCAGTTTTAATTTAAGATGGTGCTCTTTAAGCAAAATTGCTTTCTCCCACATTGCAGACCTGCAGAATATTGGGGGTTTAATAGTTTAAGGTGTCTTGCATTCTAGTCTAGTGATAGAATGTTGTATGTATTTTCAGCTATGTAACCCTGCACGGGTTCTTGGGATTTTTCTGACTATAACTCTATTTATAAGATTTTGATCATAAACTAGTTAACATATGAAATCAGTAGAGACATGTCTACTGATGAAACTGTGATCTATTAATTTCAGTAAAAACTCTGCACAGAGCTTCTCTAAGATCAAGGAGCTGTTTCCAGACACTGAATGCCACATGGTACAGCGTGCGAATTTCTTCTCAGATTAAATCCAGAGTCTGATTTTTCACAGCGGCGCTGCCGTGTTTGCGGTCAGTACGGGAGTACACGGGGAAAGGTTTGATGCGCTGTGCTTTAGCAGCGCTTTCCCCAGCAGCCGGGTTTCACCAGCTGCCGCCGCTCCTGGCACCGCTGCTCCCGCCAGGGATGCTCCCCAGCTCAGACCGCGCACGGGCGGGGGCGCTGAAATCCTTCTGAGAGCTATTTTTAAACTGAATCGGGATTTAGGAAATCTGGGTCTCGGGGAAAAAAAATAAACCTGTAAGTAGGGCTCGTTCCTCTCCAGAGAGCCCTAGTGACGCACACGGCAGGCCCTCGGCGCGGTGGCCGCTCCCCGCGGGGAGGGTGCTGCACCCCGCCTGGAGCCCGAAGCCCGGATCCCTCGGGGCCGTGTCCCAGCCGGAGCGCGGCCGAGGGGCTCCCCCCGGGNCCAGCCCGAGTCAAAACTGCGCGGGTTTAAGGAGAGCTGTTCCCCACTGACCCGACGAGTGTCAGAGGCGCAGAGCCGGCAGTTTGTAAGAGGCCCCTCGTTTGTGAGACACCCGGCGCTTCAGCCCGGGGAGCCGAAGCTTTCGTCCTTTGGTACGAATACTCAAGATGCCGTTGAAAAGTATCATGTTCTCTCTTACAACCGAGAGTTGGCTAATTAAAGAAGAAAATACTCGTGGTGAAAGACCCAGTGAAATCGCCGAAGAACGGGGTACCCACCCCCGCTCTCACAGCAGCGTGTGAGACACAGAGGTGGAGACATCTGGAAGGACTGCGGCTTGGCGGTAGACGCTGCACAGTGCACTCACATGCACCCCCGTCTCCTCCTCCTCTCCGCTGTGACCTAATGGGACAGGCTTCTGTCTGCATGAAGGAGCAGGGGGGAGTCCAAGGGTCATTTGCAAAGAACTAGGGCATGCTGTTTGTATACAGCACCTACGATAATCTGTGCCTGCTCCAAGTATCATTACTGGCTCCACTTTAGCTGTCAGGATGAATAGACATCAACAGGACGTGCTGAACGTCACTCTTGCTGCCCCATCCCCAATGTGAATCAGTGTGTCTGTCAGAGAAGCATACAGCAGAGCCAGGTGGGACCCCATGGGCTGTCCCTGCATTAGCTGAGCAGCGCTGCTCAGCGGGAGAGGGTCTGAAAGGGAAACAGCAGGTGCGGAGAACACAGAAACCACATGCACTGCATGTTGGAGAGGTTTATATCAGACTTACTCCTGTTTTGATGCTGATTAGCAGTTGAAATACACATTGTTCTCCTATGATGTATTTTCTGGTACAGATTAATCCAACAGAAATTATTCATCTCGCACCTGTGATGTGATGTGATGTGATGTGATGTGATGTGATGTGATGTGATGATGTGATGTGATGAAAAGCTTCACAGAGCAGGTGAGGAGTGTAGGGAGGCACTTGTTGCCCTGCAGACATGGGACAACTTGCAGCAACTACAGGAGTTGCATGTTGTGGAGCAGAAAGGCTTCTCTCAGCTTCCTGACAGCAGTGAGCTCGTGGGAGAGCCTTCCCCAGTAGTGGCAGAGGTAACTTTGAGAGACCTCACAATGTACTCTTGACACCTCCAAAGGTACATATAGTCTAATTTTGAAATGTAGCAGGCTTGTGCCTTCCTGAACAATAATTGCAAAGTGATGAAAAAAGTTTTCCCATGGGGAACAGGAAAAATTACTTCCTAGCCCTTGTGGTCTTGTACCTCATTCCTTATGTGATAACAGCACAGGGTCAAGGGTAAATCAGCATGATTGTATCTGTGTCGTGGCATGTGTGGCATCTCTAATGAGCAATTGATTATATCTACACACGCTATTTAGCAAACACCATGGGACATGTTCTAGCAGAGTAGCTGCTGTATTTCTCTTATAAAATCCTAGGATGAGATTAATGCTCTCCTGTTTGGGTTATATCATGTCAGATTTTATTTTGTTTATTTGTTTATTTTTATAGATGAATCATCATTCTATATGTAAGATGCTGTGCTTGCTTCCTAGGGAACAGGACATGCTATTCAAGAGCCCTGGGTAGATGACCCAATAATTTCATGTTTTGCATAGCTGCAGCGTCCTCTTTACTTACAGTTCAGCGAGTCTGCTCAAGAGCTTAGCTCTAAGGTAAAGCTTCATGCTCTGTCAGCTGAAGACATACCTAAAGAAATACTGAACAATAATGCAATCCAAGGTCATGACTTTCAAAACAAACTGACAAACAATCAAACCCAGAACAAAGAGGTGTGCACTTTACATTTCTAACCATGAAACTGGCCATAGCTTCCATGTTAATGGGCACTGCTTGGGGTACCCTTCTTGTTTTTCTGCTGCTCTGCAACCCAAACCCAGACAGAAACAGTCAACCCTGGCATCCAAGGCAGCACTGACTTGTCACATTGCCTTTTGTCCCTAGGCACCTGCCACACATCCCCGGGGTCAGCTGACAGAGCTTTGCCTCACACAGAGGCCTGGCAAAAGCTGGCAGTTAGAGAAGGCTGTGATTTGCACCTCTTGGCTATTCTTGTTTGTCACCACTTGTTTTTCACCATTTAACATGCCACCTTCTGGATTTATGTGGAGCAGGACCACAGTTGCCACAGCACATGCATCATGAAAACTGATTCATTTCCTTTTTCAAAAACCATGTGCATTAGATAATCATTTGGCCTCACTCTGCTTAAACCCTATTAAGAGAGGGAAGAAAATAAACTAAGACTTCAGCAAATATTAATCTCTTCTGAACTCTAGAGGTGCTGTAGGATTCTTTTTTTGCCACAAAACAGCAGTTCCTTACAAAATCTTTCATGAAAATGTGAGGAAAGAGACAAGTTATTGGAAATATATAATCCATCAATATGTGATCTTACTTATTTTGATAAAATATTAAGAGAAGATAAATATTATTTTTCCTGTATCAGTTCAAATAAGGCATTATTCTTATTCTATTCCACTTCCCCAGATTTTGCTCTCAAACCAGAGGTACTTGAGTGGTTTGCAGTGTGCCAACACTGTGCTATTGTAGAGCTTTCTATGTTGTTTTGGTCTTTTGCAGACTGACAGGTGCTTTGTCCTCCTGCCTTCCACACTGACTGGAGAGGAACTGATCAGGACACCTACAGACAGCACTATGCTGCTAAAAGAGCAAACAAGATACACATGAACCCAGCACATGCATGCAAAGAGTAGAATGACTTGTTTAAAATCAACTTTTGTAGGGCTGTGTCAGTGGGAACTGGACTAATGTGCCAGTTGATGAGAGAGTGCAGCACTGGGAGCATCAAAGTGGAAAAGATTTGTACGACTCCTGCTGTGGTAGGCAACTGCACAAGCCCTTTCATAAATTGTTCAAGCTCCATTTTAGAATTAGTTAGTATTTGGCCCTGCTTTTAATGGAAGGTAGGAAAAAGTCAAGAAGAGGAAGAAAGACTCAACATGGCAGAGAAGAAAAAGACAGGTAATGGTTAGGGGGGAAAATAAACTCCTTTTATGTACTATGATACCTGTTTTAATGCCTTTGCCTTCTCAGTCCATGCTCTGTATGTTGCTCTTGACAGTTAATCAAAATCAAGCAAAAAATGTGTTAATCTTTTGTGTTTACTTAGCCATACAAACCAAGGTGGTGACCCACAGGGTAGCATTACTGAGGTGGTTTTTTTACATTACATGTTCAAGTATTTTATGTTACCTTCCTGTTATTTTCACAAAAAGCAGCCTCTCCTCCATCTGTTTAGGGAAAAAAAATCCAAATGAGCTGCAAAACTATGTCCCTGCTTCCAAACAAGTAGTGAAACTTTTATGTGAATAAACATGCCATCATAATCAAAGCCATATTTGTGATCTAACTGGATAATAATTCACTTTTAATATCATCAGCTCAGAATGAACATCAGCATAAGTATTGTTGGTGCAGGTGTAACTTAATGAATTCAGGCTCATTTTATCTGGCACTTAGTTGCTTACACTGGTGTTGGAGGCATTAGGTCCCCCAATTTTTCATAACGAGCAACACCATTAAACTGTCACAGAGCAACATAAATCAGAGATTTTCCTTAGACCCCATAAAACAACTAACAAAAATGTTATGGTTGCCAGATTCACTGTGTGCTTTTATACATCCAGCAAACAGAACTGATTATAACCCTTTCTCTCTGGCTACTATTTTTGCTCTTGCTTCAATAGTGTATGAAAATCTATGTGAAAACATAAGTAGGCTAGTCTGAAGAGTTCACTGTCAAAGGAATAGAAGTGATACCAGGTTCCTGAACATAACACAGGATCTCTGCTTTTATTTTTCTCTGCTGCACCAGGCACATATTTTAGTCAAGTTGAATACACTAGCAAATGAGGTCAGAAGAAAGTGTGTGATTGCAGAGTCATGTCACGAGCCCGTTTAGAACATCTTGGGTAGTATGATTGCATGTAATTGATAATCACATGCAGACGTGCCTAAAACGCTCACCTTTGATTTAACCTATTAACACAGGTCTGTATTAAGTCACTGAAGACTGAAAAGCAAGAGCAAAAATACTAGGAAATAGTATCCATTGGTGTTTTTCAGAAGGTGATGTTATTGTTCATTGTTCATTATCAGAGGATAAATTATTTTCATTGTTCATTTAATTGCAGTCATGATACATTTTATAATAATATATGTAAAAATATTTCATAACTTGTACCTTGCAGTTGAATTTCCCATCTTTCTCTTACTAAAGAACCACTAATCCTAATTTGACACCATTCAGTGACAGAATATTATGTTACCCAGCTCTCTTTCCTCTCACCATCGTGAGAGTAAACTTTGCCTGACCTGCCACAGAAAACTGAGAGAAATCCATCTGTTTCAAAAGCGACAAATTACACACTGCTTTTCATGCGTCATACATGAATATGTTTTTCCAGCCCTCTGTAGAAACTTCTAAGATGCTCATTATCAGCAAAATGGGAATAAATTCAGCCTTGGTCCCATAGGTGCAACCAATTAAAAAAAATGTCACTTGCCCACAGTTACACCAGGCTGATGCAATACATCTGAAAAATAATTACCTTCATATCAGGTATTTGTTGTCATTTGCCAGCCAGCTATAGAACCTGAAGAATAGGATGAATGCTTCAAGCCAGTTTTAATCAAATAGCTGCCAGAAAATGCCCAAAACAGAAATCTTCACTGCTTTTATAAAGACTTTTAAATTAACATATGAATAAACTGCATATTTGAATTTTCACCAACACAACTGTTTCCCCCAGGAAATAACTGTTAAAAGCTGAAGTGAATGTTCCTTTAGAAAGTGCTCTTTGTTTATAGAAATAGCCTTAGCAGTTAATGGTTGGCAAGGCTTCAAACTTAGAATTACATTACATTGGTAATTTTAACTTTGTCATCTTAAATAGATCCAGTTTGGATGTATGAATACAAGAAATGTAGGACAGCCCTCAAAGAACTGCCTTTAAGCAGGCTTTATTCTATCCCATGAAGCTTTGTAATTCCTCCTGTTATTATTAATAGCTGTTAAGTGCTGACAGCATGCTTGGCACTGAATGAAACGCAGGAGCAGACATGGTTCTTGTTAAGGGTGGCCCTCGGGAGGTCATTTACTGTGTGTAACAACAACAACAACTTTATTGGAGCAGTAACCCACTCACACAGCTGCAGCCTGGGAATCAGGAGGTGTCGCTGTTTAGACGAAATAGTGTTGTGTACATACATGCAGATATGACTCCTTTCACACGTTGATTTTTTTCACAGCTAACAAGGTTATCAGCTGAGCAGGTAAGACTTTCAGAGGTAGCCAAAGAAAAGCTACAGCTTTTGAATTTTGAATACAGAATGCCTTTTTGCAGGGTTTCCTGCCTGCAGCCAGGGGGTGTGCAAACTATAGGAACAGGCCAAGCAGTTAGGAGCATGACAGGGTCTGGATGCACTGGAAGGGAAGGACAATCCTCTGCTGCTAGATCTTATGGCAGGTTCAGTAGCAGGACTAAAGGAAATGGTAGAAAAGGACAGGCAAGAATTTCAGGCAGAGGGGCCTTGAAGGTACTTTGTGTAGATGGCTTTCCTCTGAGCCAGGAGCTGTTGAAAAATAGTGTTGAGGGAATGGTGTAGAAGAAAACTGCAGACCCTGACTCCTAGACAGAGGGTTCCTGAATCCCTGAATCCTCCTAGGGGGAGCTGAAGCACCAGAGCAGAAAACAATTTCCGCTCTTCTGCTGCAGGTAAATCTGGCATGCCCAGCAGACACCATCTGTCCACAGTCACAGAGACAATGCCCAACTCCTGAGCTTCAAGGTCCTCTTAGATGCCACTGGCCAGTTTTAGCTAAGGCAAGCTGAGAGTTCTACTGCATCATCACATGTGGAGGATAGAAGAAAGGGAGGAGAGGCAGTGGCACCAAAACTCACCAAGTTCACACTCCAAGATAAATGTGAGCCAGGAGCTTTGCAAGTGATCTGGTCAGGTGCCTGTGCAGTGCCCAGGGCAGAGGAGAAGGTGACTTACTCCTCCCCGAAGATGATTGACTCCCCAGCAGTGTCATGGCTGAGTCTCCCCACTCTGTGTGAGTAGTGCCCACATCTACCAATGTGTCTGACCTGACACATAAATGTCACAAAGGCAGGGTTGTCTGTCCTCTGCTGTCCTCTCTTTCGGATCTGCACTAATACTTCATACCAGTGTCCAGGTAGTGCTCTTGATGTTTGCAGCTGGACTCATGTTTGTGTCTTCTTCCCCAGGGCTCTGCTACTCCAGCCATGGCCACAAACAGCCTTGCATCAAGTAAGGCTGGCTGAGGGTTTCTGACCCATAAGCAGGTGGATAAAGCTCCACAAAAATGGATGCTGCACCATGCAGAAGGTAAGTTACCACTAGGTGTACAGATGCTGGTCAGTGATAATGGCAGGAGAAAGTAGGTCCAAACAGGTCAAATAGTTCTCTCAAAACTGTTTATCCTAGTTTCATTTTAATTGCCTGGCTGTCTTGTTTCCTGCTGCACAAAACCTTCCCACCCCCTGCAACATCACCTACCCTCGAACAAATACTAGCAAGTCTCCTCCTCCCCTCTTTGCTCTCTGTCTCCTAACACTAACTTTAGATGCATCTGCTTTTTTAGTACCACTGCTACAAGCAGCAAAACTGTCAGAAAATGCTCAATAACACTCTAAAAACACAGAGTTTTAAAGTCTTATAGCTGGGTACTCAAAAAATATATTAATTTAAAAGTCATTAGTCACTTGTGACCATTTGAGCTATATAATATATTAATTAAATGGATATTTTTAACTTCCTAAGGAACAGCCTTGCTTTCCATACTATCATATGCAGTGTTTTCAATGTTGTTAAAATCTGTTTTTCTGTAAACCCACTGATTCTGTTGTATTAACACCTGAGTTTGCAAAGGCTGTTGCCTGCACAGTGTTTACACCCATTTGACTGTGATGTACTTTTAAAAAGAGACTTGGAGAGGGTGACACAGGGGGAATGTCTGCAGGAACTGCATAGTGACTGTGCAGAATGAGCTGGTTTCTGTATCATTCCTCTACTGGGAACGTGCTCTCAAACCTCACAAAAGGAAAGTTGTGACAGGGTGATTTGCAGACAGGCACCATGAGGTAGGCATTATCCCATGCATGAGAGCTATCTGAGATCATAAGTACCCCGTCCAGATTGCTGGTCTCTGTGACTGCATTATAAGAGGGAGAAGTTCCAGCAAGGCTAGAGCTAGTTGCATCAGGTACTGGAAATCATGTAGAGGGAGCAGCATGGAGGGATGAACAAACTGTTTGAAAAGCTAAATAAATATTCAAACAGTTCACCCGTGGTGCTACAGCTGGACTATGAAGAGTGTCACAGAATTTTTTGGCTGTGCTGCATCATGTTGTAGGGGCTATTAAACAGATCTCCCCTGACTTTTTGCACCAATTTGGTGAAAATATAATCTTAGTCTATGAAAAGATGCAAGACAGAAAATGCTGGTCAATCCAAAAGTGTCTCATTTTCCAGAAGATTATTATTGCAACAGAAGAAATAATATATCTGTTACAAGGTAGTGAACAGCAAGCACTTCACAGAAGGGACTGTTCTCTACATGAAAATCAATACTTACATATTCCTGGTTTCTCCTTTACTTTCAAATAAAAACCTAAACTAAAAAACTTGTGAATGCAGAAGGTGTCTTCCTCCCCCTCACTGTTTACTACTATTTACTGTGTGTCACATGCTACTGTTCTTTAAGCCCAAGGCCATTCCCCATCTCCCTCCTCAACCACACATCCACTTCACACGTCACCTCTCACTGCTCCCTGTTTCCTTCTAAACTCCAGCACGGAGCATGCTTGGTTCAACTGTTTTTTAAACATTAACTCCTCCACCCTCACACAGAAGAGAGCTACTTTGTGTATGTACCATAATAGTAGTCTCTTTATTTTTCTGCTGGGCTAGTAAATCAACCAGCATTTCACTTTTCCAATAGCATTGCAGATAAGATAGTCATAAAGGCATTTTCAAGCAGGCTTTAAGAAGAATTAAACATAGAGTTGCAAAGCATCCTAATTAAGGCACAAAATAGGCCTGGCAATCTTTATAGTGCTTAATATGTCATCTTCTTCCTATCTCTTAAACCCAGTAATGTGCAAACCGCCACTATATTGGAGCATTATATCTGCTATAACTTATGTCAGCTTGGATCACACACCCCCCTCTTTCTTAAACAATGTTTGGCAGCCAACCGAGTGTGGAAACTAGACTGTTTTACATTAGCCAAAAGTACATTTAAATCATTCTTACTAAATGATTTACTGTGGATTACAAATTCTTATACAGCATTTTAAGTTAATGATTAGGCAAAGTAATATATCACTAAAATGACTGGGTGCATATGTATTTAGGTTCTATGATTCTAAATTTCTCTTTGGTTTGGAAGACTTCCTTGAACTTATTTTCCCCAGCTGAAGGGGGGAAAAAAGGAGAAAAGAGTAGAAGACTCCAGCATTTCTGACTGTCTTCTTAAACTATTAAGTCAAGAGAAGTTTTGTCCCTGCAGAGGGGTTAGGTCATGAGGAAGCACTGGTAAGTTGATTAGTGCTCTTCAGAGAGATATTGGCAGGTGTCAGTATTGCACAGCATTTCCTTGCCCTATTGTGTCCCAGTGAGAGGAGGAAAAGCTGGACAGAGAACGATTAAGACTTTATCAAATGAAAAAGTGAGTGAACCATCTACAAAGATAAGATGTTGTGGCAGAATATAAAAACTATCTCACAGGAAAACCAGAACAGGACAAAACAAAGCAAACAAAACCAACAACAACAACAACAAACAAACAAACAAAACTGTACTCGTTTTTCATGCACAGGCATTTCTGTGGAGTTCTAAAAATTGTAGGGATCCTGTGACAGTGGAAAAAAAGGGATTTGCTGACTCTGTCTAGCAAGTGGACTTTGAAACCCAGGTGAAAGAAAGGTAGAACAGACTAATAAAACATGGGCTGTTACACCAGATGCTCACAGGTGACTGGAATTCTTAAAAAGAAACTGTGACATACAATAAATTATTTGTTTAATTTATTGCTGGGGGCCAGGATCCTGCCAGTGCTGAAAGATAACAAGCATCTTTGCATTTACAACATATATGAAATAAGGAAGACAATTCTCTCTGCTGCAGAGGTAATAAAAATAAAGGAAACCATTCACCAGTGCAAAGTTACTTGTGTATAACTGTGTGCAAATCAGGACTCATGGCCATCACCCTCTGGTCTGCTGCATGCAAACAGCTGCCCTCTTGGTTTCGCTGGTGCTGTGTGTGGCTGCAGTGACTCATTCATATGAGCCTGTTCTCGGCATAGCAAAACCAGGCCAAATATGCATTGCATGCTCATTTTGGCATCCATCACATCTTTCATCTGCAGTTTCAGATTGCTGACAAATAACAATCAGGATTATTGCAATATTTATGGAATTTATTAATGCCCATTGGTCTTAAAAGCATATAGGGAATAAAAAAAGAGCAAGTGCTAGGCATGAAGGAGTGATCTGATATTCATTATTGACTTCTGCTTGGATTTCCCTAGCCACTCCTCAAGTTTCCAACACATTCTGTAACAGATCAGGCTCCATACACTTCTCAGAGAAGTCTACCTAGGGCACACCACAAGGGCAATTTCTGCCATCATGATTCTTCACTAAAAGTTTTTAAAGAAAGGTACCTCTCTCTCCTTGCACCAAACCTAAAGATGTCGGTTCTTCTTCCTCAACAAATGCCAGCACTCAAGAGGTGACATGAAAATCTGGGACAAGATTTCAACTCATCAGACAAGGTCAATGCTATGTGTTGGCCCTGCCAATCATAAATCATAGGCACAAAGCTTTTTGGTGGAGAAGTAGATTGAAATGTGTTATGTTCAGGACAAGTGTTCAGGAAGAGGATTCATGAGAAATCTAATCCTGAAGTGAACAATGTGCAGAGATATATAGCAATGTGCAGCCTACTTGAGATAAATAAAAATCACAGATTCTCACCCAATGAAATCTTGAGACAGCAACACAATAAAGAATGAAAGTTGACCGAAACGAGCGAAACACCAGGCTGTCTGGACTGAAATCCAAAATTTAGCCTAAATTGTCCTGGTTTCTTCTACAGTGCATGTACACCTAATAAGAGGAATAAGGAGAGGGCCTAAGCAGTTACAAGATGAGAGCACTGAAGGGCTCTCAAAAAATGCTAGGGACAGGGGAGCACCTGAAATCCTATCCAGCCTTCACCTATGAATATATCTGTAGGAAACTGTCTTCACCTGCATAGGCAATATGCCCTAATACCTCCTATGGATAATTTTGTACATACATAGAGTATGGTATGGTAAAGAAAATGTTATCATTAGCTATATTGTAAAAAAAAAAAATCTAAAGAAACAGTTTACAGCATTTTCTCTGGAAGTAGGAAGGATGGCTTCATTTCCTTAGCATAGTGACTTTTGGCTCTAACCTGCATCTGTCTTATCCATAAAAGCACTGACATTCCTTATTCCAGCTATGTGGAGTGAAGAATGTAGGTTAATACAGTGAGTAAGCACTGCTCAACCCTCATGAATAACATCACTTGGAAGGCATGGGAGTTCTGGGGCTTTGAGTCCTCTTCTGAGATATTAAAACCAAAAGCATTAAATTAGAAGTATCAGCAGAACAGGAAGCAGGTACCAGAAGCATAACTGAATGCCTGAAAATAAAGGATCCAAAGCTGTACTTCCCTTGCACTGGTAGTGCAGGTCACATTAAGAAGGGCAATGGCTTGGATATTCTCATGACAAATGGAAATCATAGATTTCATCTAAAATTTTCAGCCTCTGAGACTGAGAAGGACATTGAACTCAGGTGTCTCACTTTTGTCACACTGTTACACATAAAATGAGCTCCATTATTCGGTTCTGTATTTCAAGCTGGCATCTAGCAACATACTTCATCCAAAATAAATAGGTCCAAAGTCAGATCTTCCTGGTGTCTCCTAGATGAACTTAGAATTCCCCTCTTCTCAGAAGTCACAAAGGAAAGTGCTGGTTAGGGACAAAACTGACAATAATTTAAATTAATATTTCAGTGTGAAACTGAAGTATCAGGATTGTATTCATCAGCTCTTGGGGAGGGAAAGAAGAAAGAGAAAGACTGGGAAGTAACCTTAAGCAAAATTATACAGTGGCACCCTTAAAGATGGCAAGTCCTCCTACACATCCAGTGAAGCCTGTATTGACCTGGACGCTTGGGTTTCCAGATTTTCAACAAACTTATGTAAGTATGATGGTCTTAGGGCTAAGAGTAAAATGATTTATAGTAGGCATGTAAATTTCTACAGATGTTACACAGCAGCCTAGTCAGAATTTTGTGAGACCCAGTGGGCATTGAGTTCTTTCTCAGCCCTTTCTAAATTGTATTGTATACTACCCCAAGAGATTGCATAAATTGTCCAATGTTACACAACAGGACAGTGATGGTAAGACAATTCTAAGCTTTAGTATGTGTTGCTTCTTCTTTCAAAAAGGTGAAGTCTGGGACTTAAGAGTTTTTATGTACTATTTCTGAGCTAGAAGAAAAGCAATCTTTGCTAAACAGTCTCATTATACTACCCAAGATACAATCATCATAAGACCTTTTTTTTTCTTCCAGCTAAGACAGCAGGATTGAGCCTTAAAGTATCTTTGTTAAACTAGTTAATAGATTATTGTCCAAAATAAACATATTTCAGTAAGTGCAAGACTGTTTTTTCCTCCTTCTTTCTGTCTTTTGTTCAACTTCAGCTCAGCTATTTATGATTCATTTCATGAGCCACTAGGTTTTCTCTAAAGGCACTAAAAAGGGCCAGAGCTATCAAACAGTTTTAGTGACTAGTGCCAACAAGGAACTGTTTTCCTCCATGCTATAAAGCAGGCACTGTCAATAGACTACAACCGGCAATAAACTATTAAAAAAGGAATTTATGATGGCTACTTATTATCCTCCTGAAATAATGTTGTTACAAGGCTGCCCTTTCCACTCCTCCAAAAGGATCACATGGCAAGTGCTTAACAAAGGGAAAGGCCCAGATCTGCAGAGACTGTCTACAAAGAGCCCAGGAATTGCCCCATGTTATGTGGGCAAACACACCACACCAGTGTTTCAAAGCAGCAGAGAAATTGTCCCACATTGGACTTGGGCTTGTTACAAATGAGAATTTGATTTAAGGTGGGGCCTTAATTAATTTATATCTAGAACATGTTGCATTGTTTTAAGAGCTAAATATCAAATTATGAAGGAATGTCTATTATTGTTTAGTGAGGAATTGGGAAACCACAGGGATAAAATAAGAAATGGCAAAATCTCAAATGCAATCAGATCTGCCTCTTATTTTAGATTTCTAAAAACCCCCTAATTCTAGCTCTTTTCCCTTCCTCTCCAACCCTATAACAGGCTTTCTTCTTTGCTGAAATGTCTGTCTCTGTTAAGCTGACATTTGACTATGACACTGATCTGTAATTGCTATAAATTGTGGTATACCACTTGAATTAATAGAGATAGGGATCTTACTCCAATTAATGAAATGCTGCCTTCAATAAATATTTTAGAAATAAGGAAATTATGCAGTTCAAATTTCAGTGTCATTTGGACTGATTCTCCTGGTCTGGACCTTCATACCATGTGCCCCTTGAATCCTCAGTACATCAGTCTGGAAACATGCAGACTGTGGTCAAGGCTGAAAGCACAGCCCTGAAAGGATGTCTTCTAATAGGAAGTGGCTCTCAGGAATGACAGAGAGGGTCCTAAACGTGGGTAGAAAGAAGAAAGGTGTGCTTTGAAGAGCTGAGGAGAAAAGAGAGGTTTTCATCTAGAGAAGGGAGGGCTAGGTTGAGCTGAGAAATAGAACAAAAACTGAGATGTGGCAGAATGGGATGGAAGGACACTGTTACTGAGATTTGGATTAAAAAAAACAAAACAAAACAAAACAAAACAAACAAACAGACAAAAACAACAACACAACAAAAACAAAAACACCCCAGCCAACTACTAGAATACATTTGCAGTGTTAAGATTTCTCAGTGTCCTGATCACTTGCAGTAGAGTTATCGGAGGAGGGGGTTCTCCTCTTGCCCATGTTGCTGCAAAAGAGTAGTTGCTTTGTATTATGTTTCTGAACAGTGCATCTGGAGGAGAGATGATGTTATTCAATAGCAGATTTTATTCTGAGAATTCAACACTTATTCTCAGCAAGGGACTATTTTTAAATCTAGTTTTGTAAAATTTATGATCTCTAAACAAACAATGTATACAGCAGAAAATCGTGAAATACCACGTATAGAGACCTCAGATGAAAAAAAACCATTTTACTAAGAAAAGTTTTTACAAATAGTATCTGTATGGTAAGAGCACAGGTGAGCAAGAGTTAAACTGCTGCTGAGACTATAACACTGGGTCTGCAAGGTTTTCCTTTATTATTTCTCAACAAAAGAGACAGTCCTGCCTGTGATTGTCTCTCACTGGCTTCTTGACCTCAGTTATAATTGCACTCTACAGTGAGAGGAGCAACAATTAAAATACAGAGTCCATGAGTAGTGATACATTCTGCAAAACCACTGAAGTTGCTCATTTCAATCTCCAAATGCCTATTTACATGAAGGAGAAGGAGAAGGAGGAGAAGGAGAAGATGGAGAAGGAGAAGGAGAAGGAGAAGGAGAAGGAGAAGGAGAAGGAGCAGGAGAAGGAGAAGGAGAAGATGGAGAAGGAGAAGATGGAGAAGGAGAAGATGGAAAAGGAGAACATGGAAAAGGAGAACATGGAAAAGAAGGAGAATTCACATTCTGCTTCCACAGCACCTTCTGCCCCTTGCGACACTCACATGGTCTACAAGCACCCACCCAGAGAGCCAGGGTGTGGAGGGGGAGCACAGCCTGTGGCTGGCCACACAGAATATTCACCCCTTCCCTGTGAACCCCTGCAGTGAAATATGGTCATTAATCATTATTTGGCTATTTTTTATCAGCATATGAGTGGTCTGAAATGAAACCATCACCTTTCACTGAGCCATGAGAGAACTGTAGCCAAAAAAAAAAAAAACCCAAAAAAAAAAAACCACCAAAAAAAAAAAAACAACAAAAACAAGATATTTAAAATTTATGGTTTGGCAGCATTTTTTAAGCAAAGGGCTTTGGAGGCAAGTGAAAAAGAAAAGTGTTTAAGTGTGCACGAACAGAGAGAACCATTTAATTAAAAGCATGAAAGAAGACTAAAGACTTCGTTCATTTCTGTTTTTTGGTAACATGCCTATCCTATAATTGCCTATAAATAGCCACTGCAAAAGCAGCTCGGATTAGTGGATTTTCTGCGTGAGGGATGGAAACTCTGGCGAGTTCAGCTGTCGAAATCTTACATGAACTAGTGCTGTATGAGGACGGGGCGGGGGTGAGGGGGGTGGGGAACAGGGTGAAAAGGGGAGCGGTGAGTAAGGGAAATTAAAAACAAAAACAAAAACACCCAAAAACCTATAGAAACTCCGGCTTGCAGGGATATTTTTCTAATTATCACCTTGGCAAGATACTGCTCCGTGCTTCCAAAGCCAAGCTCTCCCTCACCAGCACGGGTTTTGCACTCTTACAAATGTTCTCCACTTCCGTCCCTTCCTCTCTCGCTCCCTCCCTTCTTTCCTCCCTCCCTCCCTTTCTCCCTCCCTTCGTCTCCGACCTTTCCACGGGTTTGTACAAATCACCCACAAAGATGCCCCCGGGTGTCGCTCCGCGGTGCTCTGAGCCGGCGGGTGAGGGGGGCTGCACCAGAGGTACCCGCTCCCGCCGCTCGGCCACGGCTCCTCCGTGGCACAGACAGCAAAAGCCGCTCTTTCTGGGCCACCCCATGTCCTCCACACAGGCTTGAAACACCTTTTTTCCCCTGTTGATAGGTAGCCCTCTGCCAGGCTCCTCGGTAAGGACATTTTAGGACAGAGCCGCATAGCGGTCCGCGGGGAGAAAGGAGAGGAGGACAAAAAGCAGGGGTGTGCCCATTGGGAACCCTGAGGATACCCTCACAAGTCCCTGAGGATACCCTCACAAGTCCGCTGACCCCAGAGCGGACATAGCTGAAGCTCCGCAGAGGCGAGGCCCCCTCCAGCATCCGCCGCCGCAGAGTCCGGGTGGAGGCGCAGAGCTCGGGGCTGAGGGTCCCTTCCCCGGAGCCACCGGCACCGATGTCCCCGAGGGGCTGGCGGAGCCGCCGGTAACGGCGCGTTGAGGATGCGAGCGGCTCTGCGGGGGGAGTGACAGTAAAGAGAGTTCCGTGCGCCCCTCGGGAGGGTGGGGGGCTGCGGAGGGGCGGCGTTCTGATTTCTCAGCCGTTTTGTTAATAATAACGCTTTAATGCTTTGGTTACAGCACACTCGTCCTTCACGGTATCTTGCGCCGGGCTGATTTTAGGAGGGACTGAACCGCGATACGGGGATTTACACTGAATAGCTCTTATTGTCCAGTCTGATGTATTAAACCACGCCAAGTTTCATGGCTACATCGACAACTCATTTCAAGCACAAATATTGGGATGTCAAGCTGTCACAAATACCATCCCCTTCTCTGACCTGCGTCCATGCGATTGCACTGGGACAACGGCGGATGCTCGGGAAAATATTTGTTCCTGAAAATTCATCGCCCGCTCTTTTCCCTCGACCTCCGCCGGCCTCGTGTGAACACCCGAGAGCGGGGAGCGCGGCACCGCCACCTCGGCTCCCCGCCTCCCTCCGGCACTGCTGCGGCTCCCATGGGCTCCCCGCCGGCAGCCTCCGAGCCGGAGAGCCGCGTCCTCGGTGTGAGCTTTCTCGGCTTCCTGAAAGGCACCGCCGGGGCGCTTCCCGCTGTACGTGCGGCACCGGGCAGACCGGAGAGCAGCGGAGCAGGCAAACCTCCTCTGTGACATCTGACGGCGAAAATTTGTTTTTGAGTTCTCCGTTACCTGTTGACTGGGATACCGCATACAGGGCAAGCTTTCGATACAATGCTGGTTTCGCTCACTGTAAATCCCACATGTTGCAGTCAAATTCTTACCAGCTGGGAGGGCCAGAGCAGTAAAATCTAGCAATTCTGTTTCATCATAAATCAAGTTTATGAACTGTAGTACAAGGTATATAACTCTGGAAGCTGAGCTTTTTGGTGGTAAATGACTGTTGAAATATTCGACTGTGACATTGTCAAATTCCCTTTTCCACCTAAAACTTGACGCAAGCTAATTCTTGCAGTTATCAGCGTGTCTTGCTTAATTTGAAAGAATACCCCCTGCCATAAATTGCATTAGACAAACAGAGAAAAAGTTAAAAAAAAATAAAAGTAGACCTCGCAGTGTAACATTTAGAATAAAAACCCCAGGTACTGATGCAGCCTACGGTTCTGATCCACATATTTGTAATCAGATGTGTGCAGGAACCTGACCGTGACACAATGTCACGCAGTGGTAGTCAAAGAATAAGTGACCTCGTTTTAAAAGGAATTATAAAAGTACCCGTTCAAATTTCGTTTTTTTAAGGCCACTTTCCTCCCTCTCTATTCTTGCAATAAGCACAACAAAATCGGAAGTATGCCCACACAAGACAAATGCCATTCCAGTCTTGTTTCTTCCTTGCTTTTAATTTCTTACTGGTTCATTCTAAAGCTTCTTAGGGACAGAGAAGCTGACGGAACAAATCCGTGGTGTCCTCTTATTTGTGCTCGGATGCTGATTTGCAGTAGACTGAGAGGACTGTTGTTCCTCCCCTAAAATTCAGAATACCATCTACATCGAAGTTCAGTTTTTCTTGTTTGCGGTTTGACCTCACTAGGTAGGAAGGTTGGCCAGGAATATCTGGAGAAGCTTAGTGCATTATTTGCTGTCAGTGTTTTCATATCTATGGTTATGATTTCTAGTCATTTTTCAGAACGAACTATGGCATTAAGCAAGACATTGATGATTGTTACCATTATAATCACAACCACGAATATTGCCCCGACTACCAATAAAAAGTATCGATCCAGCAGCAGAGAGCACGGTATTACAGCAGCATAATAGAAGATTTGGGTAGACTTCTCTGACTCCTGGGAGTCAGAATAGGGTCTCTTTCAGGGCTCTTTAGCTTGTCAAAACTTGTCTAATCAAAGGAAGTGAAAGTGAGGAAATAAAAAGTTGGGATTTCGCCATGTAACTTTGGAGATGGGAGACGGGTTAGGGATCGAATCATGCCTGTGAGATTGCATCGGGTATTTGGGCTAGGAAGTAACACCGGTAAGGTGTTAATTTTTCCCCATAGAAATCGCCCAAAAGATTCTTGTGAGAAACAGCTGTCAAGATTTTAGCCTTGGGGGAAAGAAGAAAAGAAACCACAAGCCACACACCCACACACTACCGTATATAAATAGCGACCTGTTACGTGATCCAGGACTCTCGAAGAGGTGTCTCGTACACTTAAAGCAATTTAGAGATACTTTAAAATTAAATATTGTTTGACTGAATAATAGTTTCTTTTTCCCATCCATAGATACCTGCAGCCGATATCAAAAAAGTACGGAGATGTGCTGCATCTCTCCCCGTGAGACCGGGCTTGCATTTTGTGTTGTAATGTACTTATTTTAATGCTTCTGCATTCGAACTTCTACTCATTATTTTTGGGCAGCTGAAGAAAGAGAGCAACAGCTAAAAAAAAACCCGAGGATGCTCTCGCTAGCACTGTCCATATGTGATAAACCGTATTTCCCTTCAGAGTTTGCTATCCTGACTCTTCCGTGGGGCTGCGGTGCTGCCGATGTGGACGGCGTAGGCGAAGGCAGGGCAGAGGCAGAGGCAGCCTGCCCAGCGTGGTGCTGCGCTCGGCTTGGGGGAAATGGG
Organism: Peucedramus taeniatus; assembly: GCA_013400575.1. NCBI lineage: Eukaryota > Metazoa > Chordata > Aves > Passeriformes > Fringillidae > Peucedramus > Peucedramus taeniatus. The sequence continues at coordinate 33,247 of WBNO01030646.1, forward strand.
AGCACAGATGTGGGCAATTTACATGCTTACTTGTTTTGGAGCTCTGGAAACGGACTGTAATTTTATATATCACTAACACTTTAATA